>JAJOOI010071334.1:0-24566 GCA_029582585.1 Solanum bukasovii | reverse complement strand
GGGGGGGGTCGAAGGTGGGGTGAAAAAATAAAATTTTGAAGTTGAAATTTTTTTTTAAAAACAAACTTAATTTTTTTTTTGGGGGTGGTGGGGGGGTGCTGGTAGGGGGTGAGTGGGGTGGTGGGGCGTGCTGCGCGATAACAATTCATCCACTCGAAGGCTCCCTGAACTGCCCCTAGATTTTGGGCTGTCACATGATTGCATATGATACACCTCATGATTGTCTTCTCTCCTCCTAGAGTCATTCTGGTCAGCCCAATATGAGCTTAACCTCTACGTTCATCTTCAATACGTGTGTTCCAACCTTGATTCCCACCCGACTTCAAAAATCTTGGGTGAGAATCCTCCTCTAATCTTGACACTTTTTTCACCTCATTGTTTTCAGAAATACCTCCCAACACTTGTTCATTTACCAGTACCATTTGGGACATCATCTTGGCTATCTTGTCGTCTCGTTCTTGGTTTTTTTTACTAGCTAGTTTGTCAGCCCAAAATTCAAGGGAGACACCTTATCTTCCTTAGTGTACAATTTACGATTGATCTTTATCATTTCGTCGAGGAGAGTGGATGCTATAGCAAATGATTGCTGCATGATTCGTCCTCGAATAAGCTGGCCAGCCACCCCCTTTTTTTATTGAATTGAGATTCCGATAAAAGTATTGTAGCAACACATTGCTCGAGATTCCATGAGTTGGGAACTGGAGCAGCAACTTCTGGAACCTCAACCATGTTTCATGAATCGGTTCCCCCTCTACTCGCTTAAAGTTCAGAATATGATCCCTCAGCTTCAACTTCCTCGATAGAGGGAAAAATATGACATAGAGTAATTCGGTGATTTCCTCCCATGATGTGATTGATTCTCTTGGTAACTCACCCAACCACTTTGTTGCCTCCCCCATTAGAAAGAATGAAAACAGTCGAAGTCTAACCGACTCTTGGGTGATATTCTCTAAGCCAAATGGACCATACATGTCCGCGAAGTTTCGGATAAGCTGATAGGGATCCTCATTAGCTAAACTTTAAAACTAACCCTTCATTTGCAATAGCTGCAACATCGTGCTAGTCACATGGAATACTACATTTCCCACGACCGGAGGTAAAGAAATAGCGCACGCGCTGACCAGTTGAGCTTCATTAACATCATTCAAGTTACCAATGTCATCTTGGTGCGCAAGTTGGCTAGAATTACTCCCGTTCACACTTATCTCGTCACTTGTTCACGAGCAGCCAACAACAAACACAAAACAAAGTAACTCGATTCAACTACAAACAACATTAGATTTTAGGTAAACCTCACTTAAAGAATTCTAGACACCATTCTTTGGAAGCGGCACCATTTTTGATAACGCAGAACTACACTTCATCCAATTCTGAGTGTAGCCAATCGCAATCTAGTATAAACAGAACGAAGAGTTGGGGTCGATCCCACAAGGAGTGATACGGTCAAGAATTCAATTATGAAGTGAAAGACGTGTTCTAATCGATTGTAGGAATAGAATTTATTAGAACAATTAAAGTAACTTCCAAAGGTTGACAACAAGTGTCTAATGGGGGGATTAGGCTTGTTAATTAGCAATTATGAAAGCAGGGAATTAATTAAGTAGAGAGGGAACCTTGGGGATGTGATCGATAAATTGCCAATTTCACTCTACGAGTGATTACTAATTACTGAAGATCGTTGATTCTTAGTTGGTAGGCTAGGCTTTAGATGTAATAGCCATCTGTCAATCAACTATCACGAATCTAGTGAGTTCTCTCGAACCTCGACAAGCAAAAGGATTATGAACAACCCAAAATCTCAATTAATCTACTCTCTCAAGCTAGATTGGTAGGATTAAATTTAGACTAACTCTCTAAAGTTGAATCCACAATAATTCAATCACTACAATCATCAATTGATAATCATAATTCTAAAACCTCTTTCTCAAGTAATCAAACAATACTAGACTAGAACTGCATTTTTAGCTATAGTTCAAGAATTAAACCCAGTAATCAATCGAACCAACTTCCAAATAGCAAATAAATCATAAAATCCTAATACCCATAAGCTAATTGAGACAATTAATCACATAATCACACCCCCAAGAATGTGGGTTTTAGACACGAATTGTAATAAGCAGAAAAATATTACCAACTAAATTCTTGATAAGATGGGTAGCAAAATTCCCATCTTTAGAATGCTTGAAATCAACTTAAAATCAACACCTAACTTTAAATTCTACTCAAAACTCCGAAAACTAGTGTTTGGATAAAAAACCTAGAGTCTAACAATGATAGGACAACGTTTTATCATTTTAAAAATAAATTTAATTGTTCCCCGATTTTTGCCTAGGGGTAATTCTGCGGTAGAAGTTGAGCGTCGGCGATGCGCCAAATGCTCCTCTCCATCGCCTTTTTAGCTTGAGCCTTCACACTTTCTGTGTTGTGATTTTAGGCGATCGAGGTCAGGGTCGCCGACTTGGTTGGCGATGCGCCAATTGTCCTTTCTCATCCTTGTTTTTTCTTGCATCTTCACCAATTGTTCTATAAATTTAGATAGGCTGAGACTGCTCCACCGATCCAATCGGCGCGTCACTGAAAGGTGCGTTCTACCGCCAGTTGCCTTTGTCAAAGGGCTGGCACGCTATAACTTTAGGCGAGCTTAATGACCACTCGACGGGTCGCAGAGTGGTCTTGGGGATCGTTAGCATTGCTTTTCTTTAACTGGTTCAGCTTTTGTGCTCCCTTTTCCCCGGTAATTTCCTTGCCTTTCTCTTTTGTCTTCCTAGATGCAAATCAACACATAAACATCAGTTTAGAGCTTGAGGAAGAGATTTTTGCTCCACATTCCTCCTAGCATATTCATGTAACACCTGGAAAACTAGTAGGTGAAACTAGAGCCTTACATGAGAGTTTTTGAGTTTGTTGTAGGGTTTAGAAGTGTAAAATGGTTTCCCGAACTTAGGTTGAAGGGTTTAAGTGTTAAACGTCAAGGTACAATCCCCCAAGTACTAACCAAGGATCCTTGAGGAGAAGTCTAAAGTCTAACCCCAAAGTTGCCCCAAGTCTGCCAAAGCTGCCAAAATGTTGTGCCCTACGGATGGACCCTACTGGGCGTAGGTCCATCCACGCCTCGTAGCTCTTGGTCGTAGGTCAAGAACCAAGAAAATGGGTTGCTAACCACCCACCCACAGACTTCAGGACGGGGCACAGACCTACCTACGGTCTGTAGGGCATGGACGTAGGTGGTTCCTGCAATCTGTCCCAAATTTGTCCTAGTGGAGGTTATTTTGGTAAATTCCTAAGTTAGTTATTATGAAGTGAGGTCGTTTTATATTGATTATTTAGACCTATTTATGACTTTCTAAGCTATTAACTAACTCATTAACTCCTAACTCCCTAACTCAAAATCATAACCAACTTAACCGTTTCCAAAAAAATTCTCTCTAAAAACACCATTGAAGAAAAAGAAGAAGATCTAGTTAGGGCTTGATGGAGGGGGCTTTCTCTCACGATTTTAGTTGAATTTCATCATCTCAGAATGCTTTAATCCATGAAGCCTTAAAACTTTCAATTTCAAAGTTGGAAATTCTCCAAAACCTAGGGTTTTCACTCCAAGTCATGTATTCTTCCTTAAAACATTCTTAATGGTTTAATTATCATATATTAAGATTAAATTGCTATTTTATGGTGGTTTTAAGATAAAATATCCCATGAATCCATGAATTCTCCATAACCCTAATTTATGACTATGTGATGTGGGTGAATTGTAGTAAAATGAATACTATGTTGAAGGGTTCTGACCCTATTATTGATTCAAAGTTGTATTAGATGGCCATGTGAGACAAAGTTAGACTTCCTCTATTTATAAATAAAGACTTTGATTGTAAGGATAAAAATTTTTTAATTCCGTACCATTTTATTATGTCTTATGTTATGAATGCTATGAGGCTTGTATGAGGCTCTTCAGAGTCTTGTACGCCATGTCACGCCCGGGGTGTAGTTCCGGGTCGTGACAAACATGGTATCAGAGCACAAGATGTTGGGATGGTTTTAGGGTGATGTCTCATAAGCCACATCAAGTAGAGTCTTGTTCATGAGTGTGAAGTGCACCACATTTATGAATGAGAGGCTATCAGATGTTAGGAAACTACACTTCATTCATTACTCTTTAGTCGTACCTCATTGTTTTAACTTTATGAAGTCCATCTCCTAATCCGTCTTTTGTGTTTTTAAGATATGAATACACGAAGGGCTAACGTAAGGATAATGGAGGAGAACAATGTCAATGAAGGAGTTCCTCAAGGTAATCAAGCTCCTTAAGAGAATCAAGATCATCAAGATCCGATTAACCCTCCGGCTATGTCGGATGAGGAAGTTAGGTCGGATCTTCTAATGATGGCTCGAGCCGTGACAACTCAAGCCCAAGCTATGATGGCCTAAGCCAATAGGTATGGTGGGACTCGTGTGAAACCTAATGCGACCACTACGACTTCTAGGTTGAGGGATTTTGTTAGGATGAACCCTCCGGTGTTTCTTGGTTCCAAAGTGGGAGAGGAACCTCAAGAGTTTAGGGATGAGGTTTATAAGGTAGTTGATGCTATGGGGGTGACTTTGGTAGAAAAAGCGGAACTAGCCGTGTCACGACTCGAGAGCACCTCTTAGGCGTAACACGACGTACTTGACCCTGAAGGGGTCTTATACAATCCCTTAGCATTCATCATCACATAAAGACATAGAAAAATACGGGAAAATTTAAAACCTTTACAATAGAAGTCAACTTCTTCATATAAGGAAAATAGGAAACTAGACTTGTCTCAATCACCATCTAAACATAAGAGTACAAATAGGGACAAAGCCCTTTACATCAATAAAGTTCCCAACAATAGGTGATACAACATAGTCTAGAATATAGACGGAAAATAAGAACTAAAATCAATAGCATCTCGTCCTCGAACATGAGGACTCGCCAAGCCGGGGGAATAGTCGACCCAAGCTTCACCTTGAAGAAAGTAGTAAGTATCAACGGCCGGAACCTACACTCATAGTAAACTAGAAAATATGGGTTAGAACAATGAACTGTACTAAGTATGGATGCGATGCACAAAAATCCTTAAAACATGCATAAAAGGGACATTTAGTTGAAATCATCCATTACCAAGTCTAAAATCCATTATGCACATTTATAAACAAACATAAGCCAATCCAACATATGAGCAACCCAAAGCCACACTAGTGCAATGAAAAGGCAAGATCCCATAACCCTACCAAATGCCAATTATCAAATTTAGGTTACCATAAATATAAATAAAAGTGAAGACATTCATGTTCATAACATCCAATCATACCTTCCATGCATTATTCATAAGTAATCACAATATAAGTAAACCTTACAAAAACCCCTCTTAAAGTCTACTTGTGCAAGTTATAAGTGAAGTCCCATACCCTCACTCACACTAAGTAGTACCCATTAAGAAGTCCTAGTTAAAGTCCATTTTCTTACCATAGTTCATTCATTAGCATTTAGGGAAAGATTGCATTAACCGACATAGACCATGTGAGCTACATGGAATTCGGTGTTCTACCCCCACACCGAAAAGAGGTGTTCTACTTGCGTAAGGTAGAACGTACATTCTTGCTATTTAGAAGGATCCACTAGCTCAGACCTATGTGGGCACATAATTATGGGACAAGGAGATTTCTACTAGAAACCCAGACTTGCTAGACGTAGAAGGTTTCCATCTCATAAGATATCGTGCATTGGGAAGCCGGACTTGCTAGACGTAAAATCCCCCATCTCACTTTCAGGTCCTCTCGGTGCTAAGCATTATTCCCTTTAAAAGTCACTGTTTGCCTTTACTTAGGTTCATTAGTCACAAGAGAGTGTATTAGCTACTCATGTTAACATATCATCATATTAGCTCATAGGTTTCTTTAAGTGAGAAAACTCATTTCACCTTTAGAAACATTAGCATGTGAGTAAACCTTTCACATTGCGATAGTAGTGTGATCATGACCAGGTCATTTCAAGCAACACCACAAGCTTACCATAAACATACATACATACATGCTTCATACAATATAAAGTGTATAGGGTATAAGTAGGAAGAACTTTGCATCAATACCACAACATTAGATATAGGATCATTATTATCCAAGTAGTTCACCTAGTCATATAGGGTCAACATCAACATACACAAACCCTAGCCAATTGCCCTTTTTGGCCATGAACCAACATATACCCTAACATTATAGAATTACCACAATAGATATAGAGATTTCATGATACGATCATCAATTAAACATAACATAATCAATTACCAACTTCCATGGCCAATCAAGTCATATCTTGGTTCACAATTTTAAAAGGGAAAGGAAACCATGGGTCCATGAAAAAATTTCATCAAACACCATCAATTACACAACAATCTAATAATAAACCATCATAATTAGTCATAGTAAATAACAATTGAACAATATAAATCGTTTTTGAAGAACACCCATGTTTAGAGTAAATCGCTAGATATTTTGATGTCTTAAAAACACCCTTTGAAAGGACTTCTTGTGGGATAGATACGCAAGAATGAAGAGCATCCTTACCTTAGGTTTATATCCTCACTAATTTGGAGAAGAAAAACTTGTTCTTGAATCCCCTAACTTTAGTTCATCTTTGTTTTTCAATGGAGCTTAAAGAGAGAATATTTTGGTGTTCTTGGGTTTCTTCTTTTATTAAGTGGGAGTAACAAAAAATAGGAGGAATTTGACCTTAAAAAGTATATATACTTGTTAGGAAAAGAGTGGAAAGTTTTGGTTCATGTTTTTGAAAAATTACTTAAAGATCCCTACTTAAAACTTAAAAATTATGGTCTTCACGCTGGAGCTCACCCATTGGACCCTCTTGGCTCGCAAATGGCACTAGGCGACTCGCCAAGTGGACCCTTGGCTAGCCCAAATTTCCAGTGAGCTCCAAAAAATGGGTAGCTCACTAGGCGAAAGGAGTGGTCTGATGGATGGATCTCCCACCCATTGGGCGACCCTCGACCTAGCTCGCCCATTTCTCCAAAGCTTAGGCTAAGTGGAACAGCCCACTAGGAGACCCAAGTGCACTTTGCCGCTTCGCCAAAGCACTTGGGCGACCATGCTTCCCATCACCAACCTATCCAAAGAGAGAACAAGTTCTCCTTCATCCATCCTTGATAGTTTAGGTTCACAACTTCACCTTAGATGTTTACCACCCTTATTTTAGCTTTAGTTTGGTGTAAGGCATCACCTTAAGTTACATAAACACCCACATAATCTCTAATTCAGCCTAGACACCAACTAGAGGTTATGCCAACTCACACGATGAGGCTTTTGTTTAGCCTATAGATTTAACGGGTTGTTACAATATCGCCCCTTAGGAACATTCGCCCTCGAATGACACTTTAACCATATTAAGGGACAAAAGACTCAAGACTAGCCGGCCATCATACAAGACATATATATAACAATGTACAAATCATAGGAGGAAAACATCAACTCCACATCATAAGCTCAATGCAATACAAAAAGTGGGAACTACATCCACAATCTCATTATGGACCAAAAAATTTCATTTCATACAAACGTGGGAGGAACTACCTTCTCCAACACAAGCAAGCGTAACATAACAACATTAAGCTAACATGCTACTTCATCACATCTTAACTAGACATGTTCATCAACTCATCTCATGAGGTCACATATACCAACATCATACTCAAATGCAATTCAACATGAGAACATATAATTAATGAAAGCTCATTTTACACCAAACATGAATTTATTCTAGAACATGTCAAATATAAGGAAAAATAATGAAAAACTCATACAATACATATGACTCCCCAAACAGAAAAACTCAAGAGGAAATTACTTACCTCCAGTTTGGATAGCAGCAGAAGGAAATAGATGAGGATATAGGATATCATATCGGCCTCGTCCTCCCATGTATCCCCCTCAACTAAGTGTTCCTCCATAAAATCTTAAAGGGAGCTACTTTCTTGTTTCTCAACCTCTTAATTTGCCGGTCCAAAATCTATACCAGAACTTCTTCATAAGAAAGGCTTTTATCGACTCCTAAACCCTCTAAAGGAAGGATGGATACCGGATCACCAATGCACTTCTTCACCATGGAGACATGAAACACCGGGTGAACCAGAGCCAATTCATTGGGTAAGTCTAACTCATATGCCACTTTCCCAACACGTTTCAAGATTTGGTATGGGCCCACATATCGAGGACTTAATTTCCCCTTTTTGCCAAATCTCATAACACCTTTCATAGGTGAAATCTTCAAGTAGATCCAATCACCAATTTCAAACTCTAGGTCTCTCCTCCTATTGTCGGCATAAGACTTTTGCCGACTATGGGCCGTCTTCAACCTATCTCTAATAAGTCAAACTTTTTCAATGGCATCCTAGACTAGTTTGGGACCAATTAGATCAAACTAACCTACTTCAAACCACCCAACCGAAGATCTACACCTTCTCCCATATAGTGCTTCAAACGGAGCCATGACAATGCTAGAGTGGTAACTATTGTTGTAGGCAAATTCAATCAAAGGTAGATGGTCATCCCAACTACCTTTGAAATCAATCACACACGCTCTCAACATGTCCTCCAAGGTTTGAATAGTCCTTTTCTCTTGGCCATCCGTTTGAGGGCGAAAAGCGGTACTAAGTTTAACATTGGTACCAAGCCCTTTTTTAAATGATTTCCAAAATTGTGAGGTAAATTGAGTACCCCTATCCGATATGATAGACAAGGGGACCCCATGCAACTTCACAATTTCACTAATCTACAACTTGTCATAGTCTTCCGCCGAAAATGAAGTCTTAACCGAGATGAAGTGGGCTGATTTTGTCATCTTATCAACCCCACCACAAAGTCCATATTTACATCCTCCGACTTCCAAGTGGGGATTTCTATATATTGGGACAAACCTCCTAGCTTTTGGTTTTCGGCATTGACTTGTTGACAATTTGGACATTTGTTTACAAAACCGCTATATCCTTTTGCAAGTCATTCCACTAATAGATTTCCCGTAGATCACGGTACATCTTTGTGGCTCCCGGATGAATAGAATATCGCGAACTGTGAGCCTCTTCTATGATTTGATCCATTAAGCCATCCACATCGGAACATATAATATACCTTGGTACCTAAGCACACCATCACCCCTTGGGAGAAAGCCTCAACGGACTTGTTGAGAACCGATTCTTTCAACTCCATCAAAATAGGATCAAGGTGTTGTTTAGACTTCACATCAACTACAATGGACGATTCGGAACTACGATGAACCATACCTCCACCCTTGATATAATTTACTAGTTGGACACATAACTGGGCCAACCTATACACATCACGAACCTATTTCTTCTTCTCATCTTCTATATGAGCCACACTACCCGTGGAGAATCTACTCAAGGCATCCGCAACTACATTAGCTTTGTCGGGGTGGTAAAGGACACTCATGTCATACTCCTTTAAAAGCTCTAACCACCTTCTTTGTCAGAGATTCAAGTCTTTTTGGCTAAACACATATTGAAGACTCTTGTGGTCTGTAAAAACGTCTACATGCACCCCATGGAGATACTGTCTCCATATTTTCAAGGCAAAAACCACCGCCGCTAGTTCGAGATCATGCGTCGGGTAATTCTTTTCATGCCTCTTAAGTTGCCTTGAAGCATAGGCAATTACTTTACCGTGTTGCATGAGAACACACCCCGACCCTATCATCGAAAAATCACAATATACAACGAATCCGTCAGTACCTTCCGACAAGGTCAATACCGGAGCGGAGGTGAGTTTATCCTTCAACTCTTGGAAGCACTTTTCACAAGCCTCCGTCCACTCAAATTTGGACTTCTTTTGGGTCAAGGTTGTTAATGGAGAAGCAATAGATGAGAAGCCCTCTACAAATCTTCTATAATACCCGGCCAATCCCAAAAAACTTTGAATATCGGTGGGACATAGAGGACTAGGCCAACTCTTCACCGCATCCATTTTCTTCGGATCAACCTCTATTCCCACACTTGACACAGTGTGACCCAAGAAAGTAACCGACCTTAGATAAAACTCGCACCTGCTAAATTTAGCATAAAGTTGGTGGTCCTTGAGGACCTGCAACACTAATCTCAACTGCTTCATATGATCACCCTCACTCCTTGAATAGATGAAAATATCGTCAATAAAGACGATCACAAACAAATCAAGATATTGCCTAAAAACCCTATTCATAAGATCCATGAACGCTGACGGGGCATTTGTTAGACCAAAAGTCCTAACTAAGAATTCATAGTAACCATATCTTATACGGAAGGGCGTTTTAGGACTGTCAACCCCTCTCACCCTAAGTTGGTGGTAACCCGACCTTAAGTCAATCTTCATAAAGTAACTCGCCCCTTGGAGTTGGTCAAAGAAATATTCAATTCTAGGAAGAGGATACTTATTCTTTATAGTGACCTTGCTCAATTGGTGGTAGTCTATACACATCCTAAGTGATCCATCTTCTTTTTTCACAAACAATACTGGGGCACCCCATGGAGATATGCTTGGTTGAATAAAACCCTTATATAACAAATCCTTGAGTTGTTCCTGCAATTCCTTCAATTCGGTCGGAGCCATCCAGTAAGGGGGAATTGATTTGGGTTGTGTATCTGGCAAAAGATCAATACCGAAGTCTATTTCCTGTTTGGACGGGATTCTGGGTAAGTCATTGGGAAAGACTATCGGAAATTCCCTTACTATGGGGACCGACTCTAAAAAAGGAGTCTTAGACTTAATGTCTTTGACCCTCACAATATGATATTTACAACCCTTAGAAATCATTCTTCTAGCTTTCAAATATGAGATAAAATAACCTCTAGGAATAAAGCTTCCCCCCATCCATTCTAACACGGGTTCATTCGGAAATTGAAACATTACTACCTGAGTTCTATCAATGGAAGTAAAACAAGCATGCAACCAATCCATCCCCAATATGACATCAAAGTCCAACATATCTAATTCTTCTAAATCAACCAAAGTGACTCTATTAAACAAGGAAATAGGACAATCCCTATAAACCTTTCTAGCAACAACCGAGTTTCCTATTGGAGTAGAAACTGGAAAAGGTTCCTGTAACTCTACCGGCAGTACATCAAATTTCATAGCCACTAAAGGGGTAACAAAAGATAATGTGGCACCGGTGTCTAACAATGCCTAAACATTAATGGAAAATACTTGTAACATATCGGTGACAGCGTCCGGAGAACCCTCTTGATCACTTCTAGATTGGAGAGCATATAAGCAATTTTTCTTGGGAGCATTGGAGTTGGAGCCACTAGGAGGGACTTGCTTGCCTTCCCTCCCTTGAACTTTTAGCATAGGACGATCCCTCTTTTGGTTCCCACTTTTTCCACAATTAAAACACTCATTCGTTCCCACAAGACACTTGCCCCTATGCTTTTTTCCACACTTTGCACAATTAGGTTTATCAACATAATAACCACCTTCACTACCACTTTGTAGATTTGGAGAAGGCACCCTCTCTTTTTTGACCTTAGGAGTGCTAGAAGTGCCTTGATTAGAAAACCTCTTCTTAAACCTTGGTGTTCCTTGAGCCTCAAATCTACCCTTAGACGAATTACCATCATCAAATCTTGTACTTTTCACTTCTCTACCCACTCTTTTGTTCCCCAATTTGCTCGGCATGAACCATAAGACGTGCGATGTTCATAGTTGGTATAAGCATCGCCGACCTACATTTATTCACCACAAAATCGGATATCCCCATAACAAATTTGTTCATTTTAGCCCTAGAGTCCGCCACCAAAGTTGGAGCATATTTAGACAATTGCGTGAACTTGAGGCTATATTCCTTCACACTCATACCTCCTTGGCGGAGGTTGATGAATTCTTGCATCTTCATCTCCCTTAGTTCTAGGGGAAAAAACCTATCAAGGATGGCCACTTTGAACACTCCCCAATCAACCGGGCCTGCTCTAATGGACCTCTCTTCCTTCCATTGCTCATGCCACACTTGAGCCACGCCCTTCAGTTGGTAGGCGGCTAGTTCCGCCTTTTCTCTTGGAAACACTCACATTGTTTCAAGTACCTTAAACACCTCCTCAATAAACCCTTGTGGATCTTCATCCCCTTTGGAGCCATAGAATGTAGGGGGATTCATTCTTGTGAAATCCCTTAACCTAGAAATGGTAGTACTTGCATTGGGGTTCACTTGACCCCTAGCATCTCTAGTCATTTGAGCCTTTAGAGCATGAGTTAAGGTTTGGAGAGCCGTCCTTATCTCCACAATGGTCATGGCCCCCTCCTCTTTAGGAGCTAGAGGAACTTGAGCCCCTTGGGACCTTGGGGAGGAACTCCCTCATCATTAGCAACCTCCTCTTCCACTCTTCTTGCGGCCGCTCTTCTTGTATTCATATTCCTATATGCACAAGAAAAGGGTTAGGAAAAAGACTTCATAGAGTAAAAACTCTAAGGCACAACTAATGAGTAATCAAAGAAGTGAAAAGTTCCTAAGCACCTTATAGCCTCTCATTCATAAGTATCGTTCTCTTCACAATTATGAATAAGACTCGACTAGACGTGGTTCATGATACATCATCCAAGAATATTTCTCTAAAATTATACTCTGATACCAAGTTTTTCACGACCTGAGAGCACCCCCTAGTCGTAACACGGCGTACTTGACCCCAAAGGGTCCTTATACAATCCCTTAGCATTCATCAACGCATAAAGACATAGAAAAATATGGGAACATTTAAAACCTTTACAATAGAAGTCAAGTTCTTCATATAAGGAAAATAGGAAACTAGACTTGTCTCAATCACTATCTAAACATAAGAGTACAAATAGGGACAAAGCCCTTTACATCAATAAAGTTCCCAACAATGAGTGATACAACATAGTCTAGAATATAGAAGGAAACCAAGAACAAAAATCAATAGCATTTCGTCCTCGTGCTTGAGGACTCACCAAGCCGGGGGAATAGTCGACCCAAGCTTCACCTTGAAGAAAGTAGTAAGTACCAACGACCGGAACCTAAACTCATACTGAAGTAGAAAATATGGTTAGCACAATGAATTGTACTAAGTATGGATACCATGCACAAATATCCTTAAAACATACATAAAAGGGACATTTAGTTGAAATCAGGCATTTATCAAGTTTAAAAGTCATTATGAACACATATAAAGAAACATAAGATCATTCAACATATGAGCAACCCAAAGCCACACTAGTGCAATGCAAAGGCAAGATCCCATGACCCTACAAAATACCAAGTATCACATTTAGGTTACCATCAATATACATGAAAGTGAAGAAATTCATATTCATAACATCCATTCATACGTTCCATGCATTTTTCCTAAGTCATCACAATATAAGAGAACCTTACCAAAACCCGTCTTAGAGTCTACATGTGCAATGTATAGGTGAAGTCCCATACCCCCACTCACACTAAGTAGTACCCCTAAAGAATTCCTAGTTAAAGACCACGTTCTTACCATAGTTCATTCATTATCATTTAGGGAAAGATTGCATTAACCGACATAGACCATGTGAGCTTCATGAAATCAGTTTTTCTACCCCCACACAGAAAATTGGTGTTCTACCTGCCTAAGGTAGAATGTACATTCTAGTTATTTAGGTGGATCCGCTAACTAAAACCTACATGGGGAATAGTTATGGGACAAGGAGATTACTACTAGAAACTCAGACTTGCTAGACGTAAAAGGTTTCCATCTCATGAGATATCGTGCGTTGGGAAGATGGACTTCCTAGACGTAAAAGCCCTCATCTCACCTTCATGTCCTCTCGGTGCTAAGCATTATTCCCTTTAAAAGTCACCATTTGTCTTTACTTAGGCTCATTAGTCCCAAGAGAGTGTATTAGCTACTCATGTTAACATATCATCATATTAGCTCATAGGTTTCTTTTAGTGAGAAAAATCCTTTCACCTTTAGAAACATTAGCATGTGAGTAAACCTTTCACATTGCGATAGTAATGTGATCATAAGAAGGTCCTTTCAACCAACACCACAAGCTTACGATAGACATACATACATACATGCTTCATACAATATCAAGTGTATAAGGTATAAGAAAGAAGAACCTTGCATCAATACCACAACATTAGATAAGTGATCATTATTATTCAAGTAATTCACCTAGTCATATAGGGTCAACATCAACATACACAAACCCTAGCCAATTGCCCTTTTTGGCCATGAATAAACATAAACCCTAACATTATAGAATTACCACAATATATATAGATATTTCATGATACAATCATCAATTAAACATAACATAATCAATTACCAACTTCCATAGCCAATCAAGTCATATCTTGTTTCACAATTTAAGAAGGGAAAGGAAACCATGGGTCCATGAGAGAATTTCATCAAAAACCATCAATTCCAAAACAAGATAATCCTACACCATCATAATTAGTCATAGTAAATCACAATTGAACAATAGAAATCATTCTGGAAGAACACCCATGTTTAGAGTAAAACACTAGATTTCTGGAAGTGTTAAAAACACACTATGAAGGGACTTCTTGCGGGATATATACCCAAGAATAAAGAGAATACATACCTTAGGTTGAGATCCTCAAGAATTTGGAGAAGAAAGACTTGTTCTTGAATCCCCTAGCTTGAGTTCTTCTTTGTTCTTCAATGGAGTTTAGAGACAGAATTTTATGGTGTTCTTGGGTTTCTTATTTTATTAAGTGGGAGTAACTAAAAATAGGAGTAATTTGACAATAAAAAGTATGTATACTTGTTAGGAAAAGAGTGGGAAAGTGTTGGTTCATGTTTTGGAAAGATTACTTAAAGAACCCTACTTAAAACTTAAAAATTATGGTCTTCATGCTGGAGCTCACCCATTGGACCCTCTTTGCTCGCCAAGGGCACTAGAAGACTCGCCAAGTGGACCCTTGGCTAGCCCAAATTTCCAGTGAGCTCCAAAAAATGGGCAGCTCATTAGGCGAAGAGAGTGGTCTGATGGGCGTATCGCCCACCCATTGGGCGACCCTCGACTTAGCTCGCCCTTTTCTCCAATGCTTAGGTTAAGTGGGACAGACCACTAGGTGAACCAAGTGCACTTTGGCGCATCGCCAAAGCACTTGGGCGACCATGCTTCCCATCGCCAACCTATCCAAAGAGAGAACAAGTTCTCCTTCACCCATCCTTGATAGTTTAGGTTCCCAAGTTCACCCTAGTTATTTACCTCCCTTATTTTAGCTTTAGTTTGGTCTAATACGTCTCCTTAAGTTAAATAAACACCCACATAATCTCTAATTCATCCTAGATACCAGGTTATGCCAACTCATACGATGAGGCTCTAGTTTAGCCTATAGATTTTCCAGGTTATTACAAGCCGCTTATCAATTAAAGGATGTTGCCCAAGTTTGGTATACTCAATGGAAGAGAAATAGGCGAGTAGCAGCGGGTCTCATTGATTGGGAGGTGTTTAAGAAAGTATTTATTGATAGGTTCTTTCCTCGTGAGTTGAGGGAGGCTATGTAGGAAGAATTCATAAACCTTAGGCAAGGTAGCATGAGTGTTGAACAATATTTTTTTAAATTTACCCTATTGTCCAAGTATGCTCCATATATGGTGGCGGAGCCGAAGGATGAGATGAGTAAATTTGTGACGAGTGTGTACGACCTAGTTGAGGAAGAATATCGTTTGACAATTCTCCATGATAACATGAATATCTCTAGGCTTACGGTGTTTGCCCAACAAATTAAGGAGTCAAAACTTAAGAGAAAGAATAGAGAGATGAAGAGAGTTAGGTCAGGTGAACAAGTTCAACCAAGGTTCAAAAAGAGATCCTCAAACCAAGATCCTTCCAAAACTCCTAGGGTTAACCAAGAGAAAGATAATGAGTTTCAATATCCTAAACCTACTTGCACCAATTGTGGAAAGAAACATCATGGGAAGTGTCTAGCCGGTACAAATGGGTGTTATAGTTGTGGGAAGAGTGATCATCAAGTGAAAAATTGCCCTACCCTCATGGACAAAGGAAGAGAGGCCAAACAAGCCTCTCTTAATAGTCCGGATCCTAATGCTCGAAAGTATGGTCCTCTCTTTGCACTGCGGTCTAGAGAGGACAAAGGAGCCCTTTCGGACGAAGGCACCGGTATGTTGATAATTCCTTATAGATGTAAATGTTTTATTAAGGTCCCTATTCTATTTGTGAGATTATCATGTTAGCCTTAGTATGGGTTTACTCCCAAGGGGAAGATGGTATGCTTAGAAGGCAAGGTTGTTGAGAGTTCCAATATCATTATCTCTTTCTTCTATTCCTATTCAAGCTTGAGACAAAGAGTTCCTTGTGGTTTATTTCATGTTTTGGAGTCATGTGTGATTTATGTGTTTCCATGGTCTCTTATGTTACGCTTGTTCTTGATGAATTCATGTTTTAATGAAAAAATTATTTTTCATGATTTTTATTCCTTATGTCGATGTGCATTTAGTATGATTTCCCTATACGCTTCATGAGATGAATTGTTGACCATGCTTAAATGTGCTTTTTGAGAGAAATTGCATAATTTGCTTCATGATGTTTTGATGAGCATGCTTTCAGTTGGAGAAGGTAATTCCTCCAATGAAATGAGAAATGTTGAAGTTTTCATGCATAATGGGTTGTTGATGTAGTTCTTACTTCCTTGTGTTGCATCGAGTATATTGAGATGGAGTTGATGTTTCCTCCTTGTTTTGTGCATTGTTATGATGTTTCATGCTTGATGGGCTTCTAGTCTTGAGTCTTTAATTCCGAAAAGTGTTTAGAAATGTCATCCGAGGATGAATGTTTCCAATGGGGAGCTAATGTAACACCCGAAAAGCTAATAGGTTAAACTAGAGCCTTACGTGAGTGTTTTTGAGTTTGTTGTGGGGTTTAGAAGTGTAAAATGGTTTCACGAATGTAGGTTGAGGGGTTTAGGGGTTAAACCTCAAGGTATGAACCCCCAAGGACCAACCAAGGGTCCTTGAGGAGGACCCTAAAGTGTAACCCCAAAGCTGCCCCAAGTTTTCCGAAGCTGCCAAAATGTTGTGACCTACAGATGGGACCTACTAGGCGTAGGTCCATCCATGCCCCGTAGATCTTGGTCGTAGGTCATGAATCAAGAAAATGGGTTGAAGAGCTCACACCCACGGACTTGTAGGAGGGGGCATAGACCCACCTACGGTCATGGGTGTAGGTAGTGCTTGCATTCTATCCCAAATTTGTCCAAGTGGAGGTTATTTTGGTCAATTCCTAGGTTAGTTATTATGAAGTGAGGTCATTTTATATTGATTATTTAGACCTATTTAAGACTTTTTAAGCTATTAACTAACTCATTACCTCATAACTCCCTAATTCAAAATCA
Organism: Solanum bukasovii; assembly: GCA_029582585.1. Lineage (NCBI taxonomy): Eukaryota > Viridiplantae > Streptophyta > Magnoliopsida > Solanales > Solanaceae > Solanum > Solanum bukasovii. The sequence goes on along the minus strand of JAJOOI010071334.1, from coordinate 7,180 downwards.
TAACCAACTTAACCATTTCCAAAAATCTTCTCTCTAAAAACTCCATTAAAGAAGAAGAAGAAGAAGATCAACATAGGGCTTGAAGGAGGGGGATTTATCTCACTATTTTAGTTGTATTTAGTCATCTAAGGTATGATAGTCTTGATTCATGGAATGCTTTCATCCATGAAGCCCTCAAACTTTCAATTTCAAAGTTGGAAATTTTCCAAAACCTATGGTTTTCACTTCAAGTCATGGATTCTTCCTAAAATCGTTTTCAATGGTTTAATTATCATATATTAAGATTTAATTTCTGTTTTATGGTGATTTTAAGATAAAATATCCCATGAATCCATGAATTCCCCATAACCCTAATTTATGACTATGTGATGTGGGTGAATTGTAGTAAGATAAATATAATGCAATTGTTGTTGTTGTAGTTTAATTATTTCAATTATGTAATTATTCATGCCTAAATTGTAGTAATTCTAGGTGTTGGTGAATTATGATTCATGGTCCTTGAAGGGAAAATTGTGGGAATATTGTATAATCATGATGCTTCTGTACATGCTATGTGAATACATTGAAAGTGATGTGATCATGACTATAATGCAATTATGATATTGTTGAAAGGTTATTCTCAATTATACACTTGTGAATGATGATGACATGTTGTGAAAGGTTTCTTCAATGTGATGATATACCATGAATTGGTAGGTTTAGGGCATCCTCTTCGTGTGTAACTAAAAGTATCTTGACCTAATGAACCTTGAATCGATAGGCTAATAACATTCCTTTCATAAATGACTAATGAACTCTCCTCAGGCTTTGTCTTGAATCAATAGGCCAACGACATTCCTTTCATAATGAATCAATTAACTATTGTAATGATGAATCTTGAATCGATAGGCTAATATCATTCCTTTCATGAGGATTCAATGAGCTATCCTAATAATGTACCTTGAATCGATAGGCCAATGGTGTTCCTTTTATGTGTGTAATATTGTACCTTGAGTTGATAGGCCAATGGTATTCCTCTCATGTGTAATAATGTTACAAGAGAATGAACTACTCTATGGGAATTTAATGCTTAGCATCTAGTGGATATTGTAAGGTGGAAGCTCTCCCCATGTTAGGCCGGGTTTCTATTAACACCTTTATTATCCCATAACTATGTGCCCACATAGGTTATAGCTAGTGGATCCACCTAAGCGAAATTACCGGGTCAACCTTAGGCAAGTAGACCAACCCTTTACGGTGTGGGATAGACACCGGATTCCATGGTTTGCTCACATGGTCTATGTCGGTTAGGGCTTATTCCCATCATGTGAGTTATGTGTTGGGGTTACTTAAGACATTCTATGAGGTGAGGGTGGTAGTATGGGATGCCATCCATGCATTGCACGAGTAGGCTATGGTGTGTTCCTTGAATTTCTTAATGTCTAATGAAATGAATGTGCTTATAATGATGATATTCAGAATGTTGACATAAAGGTTAAAGGTAATGGTGAATGCTTAACTTGGAGTGTTATTATGAGTTGCTTTCCTTGTCATGACTTATTAAATGTGAATGTTCCTTGTCTATGAGTATTACTAAAGATGAGAATGAAGAATGGTATCATCTTTATGGTGGCCTCAAAGGGATTCTAAGTAAGAGTGGTATTATGGGATGTCATTCATACATTGTACAAGTGTACCTTAGGGTTACCTAAACTATGGTTCTAATGTGTTATAATGATTTATAGGATGATTATGCTTGTGACTCATGTTTTATACTACAAGTAAATGATGATTATCAAACTTGTTAAATGCATGATTTTGAGGTGTTTGAGGTGTTCTTATTGGATACAAGCTTGGATCGACTATTCTCTTAGCTTGTGGTGAGTCCTCAAAATTCGAGGACATATGAGTCTCTAGTAGTTTCTTACATGTCATTTTATGTTTCGGACTATGTTGAATGGTGGTGACCTTATTATTGATTCAAAGTTGTATTAGATGGCCATGTGAGACAAAGTTAGACTTCCGCTGTTTTTAAATAAAGGCTTCAATTGTATGGATAAAAGTTTTAAAATTCCATACCATTTTCTTATGTCTTATGTTATGAATGCTATGAGGCTTGTATGAGGCTCTTAGGAGTCTTGTATGCCGTGTCACGTTTAGGGTGTAGGCTTGGCTCATGACAATGCCCTTGAGTGGCAATATCTTTTTGAGCATCGATAAGGATTCAAAGAGAGACATTATATATTCAAACTCTATCGTACGACTCTAGAGTAATGAAAGAATTGTAGTTTCCTAAACATCTTATACCCTGTCATTCATAAATTGGGCGCGTTTAACACTTATGAACAAAACTCTAATTGATGTGGCTTATGAAACTTCCTAGGACCTTTCCAATCTTGTCCTCTGAATACCATGTCTGTCATGGCCTAATGTACAGCCTAGGACTAACATGGTGTATAGGACCCCGCAAGGACCTACAGAAGTCATTTTGCATTCGTAAAAAAAATATAATAAAATCAAGAGATTTTACGAAAAACTTCATTGCCTAAACAATTTTTTAAAGACGAAGCACAAGTGTACATATTCTCAAACGCCATCGAGTACATAAGGATTTATCGGGGCATAACCCGTACATCACATAAAAAAGTTAAATGTAAAGACATAATAAAATAATGGTTTGGTCCTCAGAGCATGATGACTCACCAATCTTCAATATCTACTAAGTGATCCCTAGCCATGGAGATGTGAATCTGGAACATAATACCTTGCATTTTGGAGAATGTAGGTAAGAGTATGCAATAGTAAAATAATGTGCCATGTATGATAGTAAAGCATAAAGTATGAAAATAGGGTTAAAAGGGACCTTTTCATGGCATACAATGAGCAATCTAAATCTTTGGATCAAAGAGTTAGAAAACAAAAGTCATAAAAACAATGTCAATGCAAGCTAATTTCTTTAAAACATACGTGAGATACTTTTTGGAGTAACCCTGATTCATTAGTGTGGGAGATTTAGGTTTAACGGACATTTAAGGCCATGTGAGCAATTATCATGAAATCTGGTGTCCACCCTGCACCGAAAAGAGTATTCTCACTTGACAAGGTAAGAGGCATGAACTTCTAGCTTACGAGAATCCACTAGCTAATGCCTATCTGGATAACCTAGGATGGCACCTAGTTTATGGAACACGGGTTATTTCAACTTGTCCACTCGATGCTAATTAAGAATAACTCCCACTAAATATTCATCTTATCTCTAAGGGACATGGATAATCGCCTCTTGTCTTTTCATTAGAGGACATGGGTAATCGCCGCTTGCCTCATCATTAAAATATCTCCTTAACTTCTATTCATTTGAGGTGAGAAGACGTTTCAACGTTAGATTTCTTTATGTGAGAAAACTTTTCACATTCTCGTATTGAGTAATTATGTGAGAAATCCTTTAACAACAATCAATATTTATGCTTTAATCTCAAATCAACGTACACCATAGTTCATCAATTTCACGAGAACATGCATATTTCCTGAATTAACTTTTCATAGTTCAAAACCCACTTTCAATCATCAACATCTAGAAGACATAGGTTAAGAATTGGTTCATGGGAATTCAGCTTAAAACATAGAATTATTTCAATTCATGCATAATAGATCATAAAACAATGAAGTAAATCAACATTGAAAGGAGTCCATGATATAAAAGAAAGCCTTAACTTCAATTAGGAAATGATAAGTTCAAAATTGCGAAATTTAGGAACTCTATGGAGGAAAGGGCTCTATAGATGAAGGGATTCATACCTTAACGCCAAAAGCTTGGATTCAATGGTGGAATTGGAGACTTGACTGGAAAACCATAACTTCTTCTTCAAGCTTCTAGATAGACAAAATTGGAGAGGATTAACTTGTTCTTCTTTTAGGAATTTGAAAGAATTAGCATATTTTAGGGGTTAAAATGTCTATAAAGGGTTCCTAGTAGAGAGAAAAATGACATAGTATTGGGTTAGAATAATTATAAAGAGACCAAAAATCACTTAAAAAAATAATTGCCGACCTCAGCAACGACCCGACCTATGATCCGTTGATCAGACGATGGACTGTCTTGGATGGTCGTCAGTGAGTTCAGTAATCATTAAATTTGGACTCGCAACTATGGACCCTACATCTCGGTCATGGGTCTCGACTTTTAAATCTAAAATTTCTCTAACTCTGGGACTCACCTACGAGACCTACCTACGACTGGTGGATAGGACAACAAGCCATCCTAGTCAACCGTACGTATGTACTAGAACTTGACATTTTTGGAAAAATTAGATTGCCGATCAATGAAGTTACCTATGGACCGCGTGTCAGTCTACGGGATGGTAGTGGCTTCATAGGTACTAGCGCTATATCCTGGAAAAGCTGTAATTTCCTGTAATTTCGAATCTGAGGTGTTACACAAGCTCACTTTAGCTTCTTGTCTAATGCAAGAACATGTTTCAACAAATGCATTCAAGTGCCCTCACATCAAGAACAATTCAACACTCTCACAAATAAAATCAACAAAGATTTAAGGAATCAATGCAACTCTCACTCTTTCTAAAAAGAAACACATTGAAGCTTTGTCCTATAGGTATTCCCATATTTTCTTATCATCACAAAACCTAGCTTATGCAAGATCTCAAGGTTTTTTTAGTCTTGTAATGGGGCTGAGGGTTAAGGTACAATCAATTTGGCTTTGGGACTTTACTTTTTCAAAGCATTGTTACAATCATTTTCACCTTTTCTAAGGTTCTTTTCCTTTTTTTTCATTTAAGAACTCAAACTTTCACTTGTCACTCAATTTATTTGGAATCCCTTTTATTTCATTCATTCTCTTTTCATTTTCATTTTTGAGAAGAATTATCATCATAATGACTCTTTTTTTTATAAGGATGGGTTTCTTCTTTTTGTAACAACAATTAAAGTTGAGTCTCATTTCATCTTTCATTGCTCTTCATATGGCTTTCATTCCTCCTTTCAACACACCTAACTTTGGTTGGCCTAAGTTGGCTGATCAAACATAACAATGCTTGGAATAAGATTTTTGGTGAGAAGGTAGGGACAATTTGGTTGAAGAGGCATTCTGTTTGTTTTTCTAAAAAATAGGTGACGCTCAAATGGTGCAAAATTTGATGCACACCATTACAAGATAGCCACAAAAAATTATGTACATTTGGGTTCTCTCTTTGAATTGTTTCCCAAGATCGTATCTCACATTGACCAAGATTGAAACAATAAGACTTAACAAGGCTAATCCTATGACTCTATAGACATGTTTTCAACTAAGATCTCACCACACATGGAACTTTGAAATACACTCAATTAGAAAATCTCAAAAAAAAAAAAAAAAGAATGTGTGATGTTGATTGTAAGGCTCACATCAAAACGTAACTAGTTAACAAAAGATTGAAAGAGATCACTCGAAAGTGCAACCACGCCGATTTCATTCTTGCAACACAAACACGTCGATTTAATTCTTGAAACACAAACACTCTACACCATGCTCATCGTGAGTAATATTCAAGACAACGATAGTGAACACAATCAATCCTCAAATCAGTATCAATGAATACTTTAAGCATTTCATGATTTTAAAAATTCATGAGGAGTTTGTAATATAGGTTGCAAAAATAAGAGATAATTAAAAATATACAAGAAAAACACTTCAACGAAAGCACGATAATTTATTCAAAAGTAAAGTAGTACAATTATCAAAAACTCAAAATAAGAAAATATATTTAAAAAGGGAATAATGGCTCAAAGGCCCTCACCCTACAAATAAATAAAGAAATATCCTCAATGCAATAAGAAGACAAGTACGGGAGGATGAGATAAAAGGATACCCCTAACAGGCTATGTCTATAGAGCACTCTCGTATGGAGTCTAGGTTGGGGAAGCCTAAAGAATGGAATCAACGACCTGCAACATGATCACTAAAGGTGGCAGGGAAGGCTCAACTTGTGCATCAATGCCTGCCTCAACAATCGGATGGATGGCGGAGTCTAAACTGACTACAATATTGCCAATTGCTCAACTCTCCTCAAGGGATCGCTCTAGGGTCACTTAAAGAATGACCTACTCGGTCTCCAGAAACTTAGTCAAGGTTTGATAAATATCATGCTCCTCACTCCTAAACTCCTCTCGTATGTCTCTTTGTTAAACTCAACCTCGGATTTCTCAACATCATGATCATCAACATCAACCCTCGCAGTTGTCTCAAGCCGCTCAGTGGGAAGAGGCTAAGTACTATGAAACTCTTGCATGGAGGTTGGTGAATTTGGTCGGGGAACATCGGCCAAAAGCATAAACATGTCTGTAGACAGTATGTCACGACCAAAGGGTACCCTCTAGATGTAAAAAACTACATAAAACCCCGAAAGTGTCACGACCCGGGAGCACCCTTAAGTAGCGACACGGCGTACTCGACCTCTCGGATGTCTAATACAAGCCTCTTAGCATTCATTCATCGCATAGACACTAAAAACCATAAGGAATTTAAAACTTTCTTCACACACGAAGAATACTTTCATTAATAAGCAATCGGAAGACTTTTAAAACATCTAACTTTACAATATATATGTCTCATAAACCATCTAATACTTTGGAGTACAACATAGGGACTAAGCCCATACAAGACTTAAAGAAAATACTAGAAATACATCAAAAGGAACATGTAGGGTATTGTCCTCGAATCTATGAGGACTCACCAAGTCCTCATCTTCAACACATAGAAACCTATCAAGTAGCCATGACATGTCACCATCTCCAAATCCCTAGACTTTAATCAAAAAGGGAAAGAAAGGGGTTAGCACATTTAAGTACTAAGTATGGAGACCATGCAAAAACATGCACAACAGACATTTACAAGGAATGTATGCTTTCATATCATTTTGATAAAACCTACACTTTACAAGTATAAGAGACATAATACAAGTCAACATTCACATATAAGACTATAGCCAACTATACACATACTCAACATATATTCATATACAACCCAAATGCTTAACTTTAGGAGAACACATGCCATTTCATTACCATAGGACCTCTACCTAATATAACCTTAAGACACACTTGAGTGAGACAAGAAGTGACCGCCCATACAACCTCTTCAAGCACACTTAAGTGTTCCCCAAGATTACCTTAGATAAGGACATTTCTTTTACAACATAACATCGATAGA
>JAJOOI010071333.1:0-118068 GCA_029582585.1 Solanum bukasovii | reverse complement strand
AGTGATAATGCAGTTCATTTTAATCTTGTGCAGAGGGCTGCTCTTGTTATCAAAATTCCTAGAATTCCTTTCTTTCCATATGGTCCACCAAATAACAGTTGGGACAATTTTCCATCTACTCTTGTTTGTGCTGCCACTGCCCTCCATATTCCAGCTTTCTAGAGCCTGTCCTGTTCTCCCTGGAACAGTCCAACTTATACCTCTGAAGCTAGTAAACAAATTCCACAGCTTGCCAATCACTTTACAATGTAAGAACAGATGATTAATTGTCTCTGCAACCTGCTCACAAAAACAGCATCTTGGGCACATTTGTATTCCCCTCTTCATAAGATTCTCTTGTGTAAGTACAGCCTCTTTTTTTTTTATAAGGTCATATCACTTTACAGCATTTCTTTTATAGAATAAGGAAGTTGGCGTGCTACATTTCTTTTTTATTTGTATTCCGTGACTATTGAACTTGAAATTACTGAACTAAGAGAGGCAGCATATAAATTCTACTTTTGTATGACTTATCTAGATGCTAGATATAACATTGAGGAATAATGCATACATTTCAAAAGACATGATGCAACTTAACATTATAAAATGGAAGTTTGACAACTAGACCCACTGAGATGGATGACAAATGCAGGTCTTAAACATACAACATGCATTCCAAACATGACACAACTGAACATTATAAAATGTAAGAGTAACAACTTGGTCCATTGAGATGTATGACAAATGCAGGTATTGGGCTAAAAGAAAAAGTTATGTTGCATTACCTATCAGATGTTACAAGAATAACTGGAAGAGATCTCTCATTTGCACCCAAGGCTATTATTCTCCATATCAGACTATCATGATACATGGATGCACAGACTGTAGAATCATCCGTCAGCATTGCATTCTTTAAAACCTCAATATTGTTTATGACCAGCTTCGGCTACTCATATAGACATGTCCAACCAAGAAAACATCAATGTCATATAATACAGCTTCGGCTACTCATTTTGACATGTCCAACCAAGAAAACATCAATGTCACATAATACAGCACAAGACGCAAGTTATTCGTGTTTCAGAGACTTTGCTTTGAGAGTACAAGGTGAAGAACGTGCTTACTAGGTGCACATCAATTTTAGCTCCCTGCTCATACTTTTCATCAATACATATAAATAGCCATTTTTTTCTTATACAAAAATAATGTAAGCTCCTATAATTGCATGAATCAAAAACCCAACTTTATTCAGATTACCTGAAAGTAATCTACTTCAGCAGCAGATGAAAGGAGTTCCAATAACAAACAGGGCCAATCAGTTGCTGAATTGGCCAACGACCTTGAAAACCCACCAGTCTGATTCAAATGCTTGATTGCATTAGCTCTCCACTTTTGCTGCACCCTTATAACCTCTTTAGCCAAATTCAAAGCTGACATTGCTTCCTTATAATATGTCTCCTCCTCCAAACTCAACCCGCCACTCTCTTCGGCATTTAATCGAACACTTGATGCAAAAACAGCCCTTTCCCATAAATTCAACACGGAATTATTCCTAATTGAAACAGCCTTTCTGGGGTTGGAATTACTACCATCTAGGATCTGTTTAAGTGCTGTACTAAGTCCATGCCATTTACTTAAAACAGTGAAAATCTGATGAGAACTTATAGTTCCAAGCTTAATACCCTTCTGGGTCATTGTTTCAAGGCAGCTTTCAAGTTGAGTAGTAAGAAATGGCAGTGAAGGAGGTGTGCAGTTTGACCAAGAACCCCATGGAAATGATTGGCCATGAATTGGGTGATGATCTTTTACAGATTCCGCAAAGTCCACATAGCCTGTAACATGAGGTCCACTGTTCCATTTACCCATAAGACCTGCAAAACTCAAAACAAGAACCCAAGTCTAAATTAGAGCAGATACACCAAATTCGCCTGAATCAATTACTTATACCAAAAATTAACAAATGGGTATCATATTGAACACAGTAAATTCCATTCACACTGAATTTCGGATCGTACTATAAAAAAACCAAAAAAGTTAGTGTATAAGATGGTTACGTTCAAGAATGAGGGTGGTTTTGCCGACGCCACGAGGGCCGTGAAGGATAAGGGGTTGAGGAACACGGTGGTGTTGAGCATGATTGTTGAGGACAGTTTCGAGAAGGGGCCTTGGGATTATTCTCCATGCCTTGTTCACCATTGATGGACTGTTATGAGAGTTCACAAAAGACTAGCAGTTTCTCTCAGTGACGACAGGGAAATCGAAGTAATATGACTTCACCCTGCTGTCTTCTTGTTTTGGCGACGCCGAGGAGAAGGCGAAAAAATTAATTATATTATATGGTTAATTCTTATTCTTATCGTTACTAATTTTATCATTTGTGCCCTTGTGACGAAAATCGCTAAATCAACTTAAATTAACCCGTATTTTAAAAAATGACTCGTTCTCCATTTTAAACTCATTCTCCGACCCCTCTAACATTTAACCCATTCCACTTGGACTTGATCATTTACCACAAACCACCATCATAACTTTCTCTATGAGAATTTCACATTTCTTTGTTGTTAATGGCTCTGATGCATCTCTTTAAGCTTTTTCGCTAATACCAGGTTCTGCGGTATTATCTACGCCTTCACATATCCCTTTCTCTTTCAATTCCATTTTATCGTTACCAAATTTGTACTCAAATTCTATTTTCCTTTTTTCCTTCTGCTCCTGTTGTAGACGGGACCTTTGATTTCGTCACAATTTGTTTTATTTCCGATCTTCTTCTTCTTTCTCTCCTTTCCTTCGTGTTTGTCTTCCATCTCCATCTTAGATCCCGTCAATATTCGTATCTTAGAAATTTCAATTATCTATGGACCGTCCGTTTACTTCTCGTTTTCTTTGCTTTTCTTTGGGCGTTAAACATAGTTTTTCAGGTACATTACATTCTCCCTTTCTTACTGTCTCTAACCCTAAATCAACAAGCAAATCTGTGTAAAGTTCATGTGGTTCTCTCCCTGGGCTTATTCGAACTGGCGTTCTTAACTATCCTTCTTTTCTTAGTAAACGTTTCCATTAAGAAACAAAGTCCAAGTGGAAAGGGTAAAGGGGAATGGGTTATATGTTAGAGGAGTTGGGGCATTTGGTTTTAATTGGGCAATGGATCTTTTTTAAATATTTGGGTTAATTTGAGTCGATTTGGGGATTTCCGTCAACATAGGGGCACAAATGATGAAATTAGTAACGGTAGGGGTAATAATAACTTCATTTAACAGCAAGGGCATAGTCAACAAATAAAACAAAGTTGAGGGATATTTTTGACCCTTTTCCCTAGAAAATATTTTAAACTTTACCTAAATTATCAGGGTAAAAAATACCCCTCAACTTTGATTTATTGGTTGACTATACCCTTACTGTTAAAATAAAGTTATTCTTACCCCTACCGTTACAAAACTTATCATTCATGCCCCTCTTTGGACGGAAATCCCCAATTCAATCAAAATTAACCTAATTTTTAAGAAAATAACCCATCATTCGAATATAACCCTTACCCAAACTCAAACCCGACCCAACTAACTTAACCCAAACCTGCTTTACTTGCATCTCTAAAGTAAATCTCAAGAACTCAATCCTTCTATTTCTCGTAACCCAATAACTGTCACGACCTGAGCCTACACCCTGGACGTGGCCGGCACTCAAGAACCATTGTTGGTCCCCAAGCGAACCCTCATCCTGGCTGACTACAAGCGGAAGACTAACTTAAGCATGCAAAAGCTTAAAACTGAATAAAATTCAATAAACTCAACTTTTCAAAACTTTAACTCAAATGAACAACTTAGAATAAAAATAATAAATTCAACTTGCCATAAAATAGGCAACTTAAGTCTTAAAACATTTAATAAAATAAATGAATAATATAGACTTCTCAATTATACTGACTATCTATGAAGCCTCTAACTGATAAAGATGAAAGTCGGGACAAGACCCACGATATCCTGACTAAACTGAAAAGTAAATGAAATCCTCCGAAAACAAGGAGGCTTACCATAGCTAACTCGAACTCCCGGATGTATCAACGAATCTTCTGTTGATGAACCTGAATACATGTGTCTGCATCATGAAAAGATGTAGTCCAAATGGCTCAGTACGTGGAATGTACGAGCATGTAAGGGGAATTCTAAAACATAAACATAAGCTTGAAAAGAATCTGAAAGGAACTGAAGAACTTACCTGACTCAACTCAACTAAACATAACTAAACTCATTTCAATATAAAGTAGTTTTAAAACAAATGCAATATAAAGAAAAACTGTTTAAAGCATGATGTCACTCTGGGCGTATGCAAAGATACACTAAAACTCTGAAATGTATGTAAAAATACAAATAATTGTGTATATAAGAATACAAATAACTTCTGTGGGAGTTTCTCTAACCGATAACCATTACTTAAGAGTTATAGTGATGATACATCAATCTTCCTCATGCTGCCAACACATCCTATACCTTGCCACAAGTATAAGACCTGAACTACTAAGTGGATCCACTAGTCTATGCTAAAATGATTCATCTAAAAAGTATGACTCTTTTCTACCCATGATGGCTACATAGTTTATGGGGGCTGTGGGTTCTCTAAACGCTCTCCCATATCGGTGCTCAATACTACTCCCAAAATATGATACTAGCTCTTTATGTTTAAAAAAAAATTACTTCTTCTGTGATTTGAGATTAGTGCTAAAAAACTTAGCTCAAAGGCTATCTTGGAAATCAAAGTTTCCTCTCTTGCGTTATTGTGAAAGCATTTACTCTTTAACTGAAAACTAGCCCAAAGGCCCTTTACTGAAAAACTAGTTCAAAGGCTCTTTACTGAAACACTAGCTCAAAGGCTCTTTTGGAAATCTCAGTTTTCCGTTTTTATTTAAATGTGAAGAACATTTTAAACTCTTTTGGGAATACATAGTCCCCATATACTTTTGAAGAAATGAACTTCAACTTTACTCTTTACTGAACTCAAAACTTAAGCCTTAAAACAAAGTTAAAATATTTGTAAAAGACTTCTTAAAATATGGTTCATGCCGAATTATGGACGTGAACGACTCGATGCAAGGTTTTCAATAACCATAGATAGATCTCAGTACTTGGAACTCAAGTACTTCACTAATACTACTAATTTCAAGAATGCTCAACTCAGAGGGTTCATGCGAAATTATGAGCATGAACTACTCAACTTAAGGATTCAAATATACTTCTCATCTCAAGATTGTTCGACTTATAGGGTTTATGCAGAATTATGGGCATGAACAATTCAATTCAAGGACTTCATGGGTAACATGTAATAGTGCCATGATTATAAATAGGCTTAAGTCATCCACAACCACTTAAAGTTGTCCTCACATTTCATTTGGACACCTCAATTAAGATTTGTACTTATTAAACACCTCTACCACTTCGAATTGACACCTATTTGACATCTTTTTGTCAATTAGGCTAAAATATTAAGTGTGTGAGATACACTTGTGATGACATGACACAATGACGAATTAAATTATGACATGTGTCAATGGATCCACAAAATTATTTAAAAATATATTTTAAATTATAAAAAATAAAATAAAATATTTTGTACCCCTAAACAATCCACCCACCCTTCCCATGCTACCCATCAGATTTTAGGCCCCCAACGTCTTTTTACTTATTTTCTTCTTCTTATTTATCATAAATTAACAATGGCAGATTATATAGATTCAATTTTTTTTAAAAAAAAAAAAAACTTTAATAGTTACATTATTACTCCACCCATCCAAATTCTTCCCCTGCTACCCATCGAAACAACCACTCTTTTTTTTCCTTGTTCTTCTTTATAATAAATCAACAATGGTGGCGAAGGAAATGATGGTAAAAAGACAAGGAAGAAAAAATTATGGCAAAGAGTTAAATTGTAAATTTATAAACTTGCTTACTTTCATAAATCAACAATATGACAAGATTTAATTCTAGATCTAGAAAATAAATAACCATGTGGAGGTGATAATGGTAAAGGCGGTGGACGGTGGTGGTTGCTCAAAAGAAGAGAAACAAATGGATGTGAAGATGATGATAATAATAAATCTGAAAATATAAGATGATAATAATGATAAATTAAAGGAACAAAAAACAAATGAGGAAGAAGAAGGAAGGTTTATATGGCTGCCATGGCGGATGCCACAATAAAGAAGAAAGAGATTATTTTAATTTAAAAAAAATGTTAAATTTAGTGCTTTCACGCGCTTCTGGTTAGTGAATCACACCCAAAATGCCACATAAGCAAAAAGTGTTCAACTGGTATCAATTCAAAGTAGTAGAGGTGTTCAATAGGTACCTAATTTAATTGAGGTATCTAAGTGAAATATGCAGACAACTTTAAGGGCTGTAGCTGACTTAAGCCTTATAAATATAATCTCATAGGGGGATTAGGAACTCAATACTTAGAACTTGAAGATACTACTCCTCTCAAAGGTACTCAACTGATGAAGTTCATGCGGAAGTTATGGGCATGAACAACTCGACTCAAGGGTCAAAATATCAATAAGGAACTCATGTATACGACTCATCTCATTCTCATACTTACTTACTCAAAACTTAACTAAAATCGATGATGGATCTCAAATGATTCACAATTGAACTCCAAGGCTTCCTTGAACTCTACTCTTAACTCTCTCTTGAATTTGAATTGTGAATTATGAATTCAAGAGTTATTATTCATGATATGAAGGATCTCAATAACAATATAGCTATTCGATAATTAGGAATATAACTTTTAAGAGAAACATGAATTCAAGAACTCAAAATCAACTTATCTCAAGAATACTCAAATCTAGGGAAAGTATCCTAGATTACTCTTTTACTGATCTGAAAGTAGATGTAGGGCGTGAGGACGAACTAGTTCAACACTATGATAGCCTTACATACCTAGAAGAACAAGATTCTTGAAGAATCTTGAAGAATCTTTAAGAATCTTGAAGAATCTTGAAGAAAAATTTGATTAGAAGCCTTGAAACCCTAGCTTGAAGGTAAACAATCAAGAAAGCCTTTCTTGAGATTCTTGAATTATTTTCTTGAAATCTCTATGGCCAAGAATTATGATTTTCATTAGTGAAGATGAAAATCTGATTGTTTTGAGCCTTTTATTAGTCAAGAAATTCGTTTATGGTTTTCTTGGAAGTAAAAAGACAAAAACGACTCTTTTTAATAGTTTTCCGTCGGCTAATTAGTAATAGCACTGTATAAGTTACTAAAATAGTCATAACTTTTTACTCAGAAATTGGATTGATGCGAAATTGGTGGCGTTGGAAAGTAGATTCAAATACCTTTAATTGGATAGGTTATGACTCACATAAATCTTTATATTCTAAGAGATATGGTCATTTGAAGCTGACCCAAGTAGAATCTTACATCAAAATTTAATGAAACTTCAAGAACACTTATCAAGAACTAATCAAGAACTTAAATCCTTAAATTTCAAGAACGAAATTACGCTGAATAAATCATGATTGGCGTGTGGGTGAAAGAACCTAACACTATGGAAGCTTACATACCTCTTAGGGGTTAAACTCATGGCAAAAATCCGCAACAAAACGCAAGACTCTCGACGAACGCTTTGATCCTCTCCTCGTTTCTCCTCTTTTCTCTTCTTGAACTCTCAACTAAAACCCTAGGCGTATATTAAGATTATAAAACTGAACCTAATCAGATTAGACCCCTAAATTATTACTAAAAATGAATTAAATCTGATTGGGTAAGGAAAAGACCAAAATACCCCTCTAAAATCCGGTTTTGACTTTTCTTATCTAGACATCCCAACTTCGAATTGACATATCTCCCTCATACGAACTCAAAATTTAGCAAACTCGGTGGCGTTGGAAAGATAATTCAAAGAAATTTCCTACAGTATCTGGTAGCATACCTAAATTATCTTGATATAGGAGTTATGATTGCTTGAAGTCGACCCAAAACTCATACTTAAGCATGACTTGCAAAATTTTAGATTTTGCTATTTCCAATTTAGTTCTTTTTGGAACTCAAGGTTCTACATCTAGTGACCTGACCTTAATATTTAAGAAATTTTAAATTCCTTGGTAAAATCCTACTCACAAAGAAAAATGGTTCGAGTCTTAGCTCAAAAAATTTTCTGGGGTGTTACAGTAACCTCCCAAATTAGCCACAAAATACAATTTCATCAGAAATGGATTGAATCGGTACAAAAAATATTCTAGTTTCGTTAATCTCATTGAGTTATTTGCTAAATTTTGAAGATGGGTTTGATGATGATGGAGAAGAAACACCTTTGAGGGTAAATTAAAGAACGAAACAGAGGCAAAATTTTCTTTCATTTTTATGATTATCTTGTGAAATAACTGTGAAAATAAATGTCCCTTGGATTGCTTTATGAACTATTGAGTCTTGTTTTTTGTTTGTGCATATGTACACTGATTTAATTCTATATAACGAGAAAACATGGGTGTGATTCTCATAAACCCAATTTGAAAATTAGATTAAAACAGTACTGTGGATTTGAAATCTGATTCTTTTAGGAGAACACTACACTTGTTTGTTGTAGAAATGAAGGAACGAAATGCAGAAGGAAATTGGAGAGCAATAATCAATGAAGATTGGAGGAACATAATTACAGTTTCTCCATTGTGTGGTAACTCTATGAAAAACATAAATCTTTTTTTTGTCGTATAAAACAACACCCATATTGATACAACTTGAATTCCTTAATTTTGACAACAAAAGGAGAAAAAGAAAATTATTGGATGATACCTATGAAAAGGTCTATCTAGCTCTCAAAAAGGAAAAATAAATAAAGAAAATCTTGTGTTGGATGTTTACCTAAGTAATAGTACTCCCTTTTGAGCATAACTTCATATTGACATCTCTCTCTCTCTCTCAGAACATTAATTCTGGGTGGGCAACATCATGTTTATGCATAATGTGTCGTAAATCACAAATTAAAATTATGATTTGATTGCATTTATGTTATTTACTTTCAATCAGAGAGAATATTTGTATATATCGAGTTATCATAGATACAAAATCCAAACATTACTATGATATAATCAAGGATGGATGGTTTGGGTTAAGGTATTTAGGTCGAATTTGGATTTGGGTAAGGGTTATATTTTGATGGTGAGTTATTTTCTTAGAAATAGGGTCAATTTTGATTGATTTGAGGATTTTCGTCCAAGGAGGGGCACAAATGATAAGCTTATTAACGGTAGTGGTAAGAATAACTTCATTTTAACAGTAAGGGTAAAATCAACCAATAAATGAATGTTGATGGGTATTTTTGACCCTTTTCCGAATTATTAATTTCATTCTAGAACTATTGATAGTTTTTAAATATTCTTCTATTTTACTAACTAAACTTAGATATATTCCCGATATGTAACTTGACATTTCAAATTGTCTCGAATTCTTGTAGGAATATGAGACTATTAATAAAAGGTCGAGATAAATGTTGCAAATACTCCTAAACTTGACGAGAATTTAGGAGTGTATTTCAGTCATGTTGCAAGATCAGAGATGTATTCAAGTTCAGTTAATCAAGTAAAGTGTATTTTTAAGGCTATCAATAGTTCGAAAAAAACTAATAATTTACATTAAATTTGGGATTTTTCAATACTTCGCTCTTAATTTAAATACAATGTTGAGAACAACAAAAAGTCATCCTTAGAAAGGATAAAAAAAATTCATCTTGTGCTACCATCAATTTGGTGAGATCTTTTGTTATTTTAATGTCTTTCTCATTTTTTTTTATTAGTATATAATTTTATTTTTATTCTACCTTTTTACAATAATTTTATTGTGTACCCTATTTTTCTTAGGTTTATTGTTCAAAACCGCAAATGTGTGACATTATATAAAGACGGAGAACAATACTATCTATTCAAACATTATATTCATAAAAAAAATATAATATCATAAAACACAATACAATATAATATAATACACCATGAAACAATGGGTAATAATCATCCAAAGATAGTCTAGTGGACGATTGTTATAGAAAACTAAATATTATTCATTTTATTATAATTTTTAATACTTAAGGTGTGCTTTTTGACATACTTTTTGCAAAGAATATTTAAAATTTGAATGTACCTTTTAAAATATGATTTATATCCTTAATTGATTTTTTTTGAAAAACTAGCTAAAGATCACTCAACTTACCTAATTTACTGGAAACATGTCATCAAATATGCTCTAAAAGGATAATATCTCAAAGTAGCTAGTTACTTTCACGATCCGAGCCTACACCCTAGACGTGGCCGACAATCGAGAACCATTGCTGGTCCCCAAGCGAACCCTCTTCCTGGCTGACTACAAGCGGAAGACTAACTCAAGCATACAAAGCTTAAAAACTGAATAAAAATTCATGAAACTTAAATACAAAACTTTAACTCAAAAGAAAAATCTGAATAAAATAATATATTCAACTCGCCCCAAAATAGGCAACTTAAGTCTTTAAAACATTTAACAAAATAAATGAACAGACTTCTGAAACTCTACTGTCTATCTATGAAGCCTCTAACTGACAAAGATAGAAGTCGGGACAAGACCCACGACATCCTAACAATTGATATAACTGAAAGTACAAGTGGAACCCTCTGGAAGCAAGGAGGCTCACCGTAGCTAACTCGAACTCCATATGGTATCAACGAAGCTCCTGTTGATGACCTTGAATACCTGTATCTGAATCATGAAACGATGCAGGCCAAATGGCTCAGTACGTGGAATGTATGAGCATGTAAGGGGAATTCTAAAGCATAAACATAAGCTTAAACTTGATAAAAAGGAAACATACTTACCTCTTCTCAACTCAACTCAAGAACAAGATACTTAAATCAAGATACTCAACTCAAAATACTCAAGGAATAAACAACAATAAAAGATGCAATATATATGGAAAGTTGTAAAACTGTAGATAACAATTCAATGTATTGAAAAATATAATAATACTCAGTGTGTATATAAAAATACAAAATAACTCTTTGAGACTTTCTCTAACCGACAACCATCACTATGAGCTATGTGATGATACAACATCTCGCCCATGCTGCCAGAACTGTCCTATACTTTGCCACGATATAGAACCTCTCAACTAAGTGGATCTACTAGTCTATGTTAAAAAGCATTAAGGAATCATCTAAAAAGTATGACCCTTTCTACCCACATTGGCTACATGGTTTATGGAGACTTGAGTTATCTGAACTCGTCCCCATATCGGTGTTCAATACTACTCCCAAAATATAACTAGCTCATATGTTTAAAAACATAACTCTTTCTGTGGTTTGATATTATTACTCAAAAACTAGTTTAAAAGCTCTCTTGGAAATCAGTGTTTCCTTTCTTGTTTAAATGTGAAAACATTTACTCTTTGGGAATACTTAATTCCCATATAATCTTTTGAAGAAACTGAACTCAACTCTTGCTCTTACTCAACTCAATGCTCAAGTCTTTAAAACAAGTTTAAAACAATTGTAAAAGACTTCTCAAAATAAGGTTCATGCCGAATTATGGACGTGAACGACTCAATTCAAGGTTTTAAATAACCATACATAGAACTCAATACTCGGAACTCAAGACTTCAATGACAATACTCATTTAAAGAATGCTCAACTCAGAGGGTTCATGCGGAATTATGGGCATGAACTACTCAACTCAAGGACTCAAAGATACTTCTCATCTCAAGACTACTCGACTTATAGGGTTCATGTGGAATTATGGGCATGAACTACTCAACTCAAGGACTTCATGGGTAACATGTAATAATCCCATGATTAGGAATAAAATCTCAAAAAGGGATTAGGAACTCAATACTCAAGACTTAGAACTTGAAGATACTACTCCTCTCAAAGATACTCTGTCACATCCCGAGCCTATACCCCGGACGTGGCTGGCACTCGAGAACCATTGCTGGTTCCAAGCGAACCCTTTGCCTGGCTTACTTACTCAGCGGAAGACTTACCATCAAGAACTCATAATGACCATAACAGGTCCTGAAAGCTGTTTTTGGAATATCACATTCCCTTACTCTTAATTGATGGTAACATGATCTGAGGTCGATTTTCGAAAAACAAGAAGCACCCTGAATCTGATCGAAAAGATCATCAATCCTTGGAAGAGGATACTTGTTCTTGATGGTAACCTTGTTCAACTGACGGTAATCTATACACATCCTAAGGGAACTATCTTTCTTTCTCACAAACAAGACCGGAGCACCCCAAGGTGAGACACTTGGTCAAATAAAGCCCTTATCTAATAAATCATTTAACTGCTCTTTAAGCTCTTTCAACTCTGCCGGTGCCATTCTATATGGAGAAATAGATATAGGACGAGTAACTGGAAGAAGATCTATACCGAAGTTTATCTCTCTCTCAGGAGGGACTCCGGGAAAATCATTAGGAAAGACTTCTGGAAACTTTTTTACTACTGGAACTGACTGAATATGAGGTACCTAAACACTTGAGTCATTAACTTGGACTAAGTGATAGACACACCCCTTGGAAACTAACTTTCTTGTCTTAAGGTACAAAATGAAATGACCCTTAGGCACTGCTGAACTACTTTTCCACTCTAAGACTGGTTCATGTGGAAACTGAAACTTGAAAACTAGAGTTCTACAATCAACTGAGGCATGAAACCAATCCATACCAAGAATGACATCAAAATCTACCATGTCTAACTCAATTAAATCAGCCATGGTACTCTTGTGATTGATGGAAATGGGACAATCATGATAAACTCTCTCGGCTAGAATGGACTCACCAACATGTGTAGAAACACCGAATTGTTCACTAAGTTGCTCAGGAATAACATCAAAATTCATAGCAACATATGGAGTTACAAAGGATAAACTCGCTCCTAGATCTAGCAAAACATAAACAGTAAGGTCAAAGACTTGAATCATACCAGTGACAATATCTGGCGAATCCTCTTGCTCTTGGCGACTGTTGATAGCATATAAACGGTTTGTTCCTCCGCCAGTACCGGAAGTAGCCCCTCTAGGTGCAACTCTGTCTGGTGGAGCAACTGAAGAAAACAGGGCTCTATTGCCCCCATTACCATTACCTTGCTTGTTCTTTGGACACTCTCACATGAAATGCCTATTCTGATCACACTTGAAACAACCAGTGAAGCCCTCACGACAAGTACCTGAGTGGTTCCTACCACACTTGGCGCATGCAGGAGGCTTACTACACCCTTGGGCCATACTACCCTAAGAATAGGCAGATTTAGCTCTAGAATTTTGACTATTGTACTCACCTTTGTTCCTAGGTTCAGGTGCACTAGCAGATGATAGAGCAGGTCCCTTATGTTTCTGTTGGAAAGATGACCGGTTGGCATTACTCTTCTGCTGCCCGGACTTGTTCCCTTATCTTAGCTCGCTTGTTCTTAATCTCTTCCTTATCCCTTAGCTTTACTTCCTCAACCTGATGCATATATACCATTAACCTCGAGATGTCCATGTCCCTAATAAGCATTGCTGCCCTACCTTCCTTACTCGACATACGAGACAGCCCAGCAACAAACAATCTTATTCTACTCTTCATGTCCGTAACCATCTCCGGAGCATAACAAGATAGTTGGGTGAACTTCAACCCATACTCATGAACACTTAGCAACTCCTGTTTAAGGATAAGAAATTCTCGTACCTTAGCCTTTTTCAGTTCTCGGAGGAAGAAACTCCCAAGGAAAGCCTCCTCAAAACAAGCCCAACTCGCAGGTGGTGCATTCTCAGCTCTACCCTCTTTCCATTGGTCAAACCAAGTCCTAGCAACATTCTTCCGTTGATATGCAACTAGTTCAACTCGCTCAGAATCGGCAACATGCATTACCTCAAATACCTTTTTCAGCTCTTTAATAAAGTTCTTCGGATCCTCAGTAGTGCTTGAACCTGTGAAACTTGGAGGGTTCATACTCAAGAACTCACGAATCCTTGAAGTGTCAGCCCCTTCTTGTCGAGCTCCTCTTTGTTGCCCAACCTGGTTAGTCACAACTTGACTCAGCATCCTAATTGCTTCTATGAACTCAGCGTTAGTGACTTCCCCTTGAGGTTGCACTCTAGGTGCATTTGGTAACTCTTGCTCCTCAACATTACGTCTAGCAGGGCGACCTCTGACAGCTCTTTGGGGAGGCATGATTATCTGAAAACACGTGCAAGCATGAATTAGAAGGAAACTTTTTAGAGATCAAACTTTAACACACGAAATGAGTGTGAAAGAAGTGAGAAATTTTCCTAAATGTTGTAGCCTCCTAATTATAGATATGGCACGCTTCACACTGATAACTAGGACTCTACAGACACGGCTTCATAGACTCCCTAGGACTCTTGAACTCTTGGGTCTGATACCAAGTTTGTCACGCCCTGAGCCTACACCCCGAACGTGGCTGGAACTCGAGAACCATTACGGGTCCCAAGCGGACCCTTGGCCTAACTTACTTACTCAATGGAGGACTCAAACTTTAGAAATAACCTCAAATAAAGAACTTATGAAAAATCTTAGAATGTCTTTAAAGAAATAAATTCAAACTAGCCAAAATGGCTACTCAAGTCTCATAGAAAAACATCTGAAATACAAAGCTAAAAGACTCATAACTAACTGTCTGACTATCTATGAAGCCTCTAAATAACTGAGATGGATGTTGGGACAAACCCCACAACATCCTAATGAACTGATAATAAAACACAAAGCAATAAAAATGAGTCCTCCGAAATGCAATGAGGCTCACCAACTGACTCTGGGGAGCTCAACTGGATCAACGGTGTGCTGGATGCCGATCCTAGTTATCTGTATCTGCATCATAAGACGATGCAGGCCAACTGACATCAGTACATTGAATGTACGAGTATGCGAGTTGGAATGCTATACACAACATAGGCTTGAAAGGATTATGAAGAACTTACTTGGCTCAATTCAACTAAACATAACTATACTCATTTTAATATAAAGCAGTTTATAACAAGTGCATTTTATTGTAGCTCTTTATTTTTCCCTTTCTTATTTTTCTTGCATTATATTGTCTTCTTTAGATTTCAACACTTTTGTTTGCTTTCTTTTGCACAAAGCCACATCCTCTCCTCTCTTTTCTTTTTTCCTCTTTTTCAACACCAAACTCTTTTCATACCCAATTTTCTTTCGGTTTCCTCTTTCATAGCCACCCTCAACTTATGGATTTTCCATTGGATGAGGTTCACAATACCCGATGTCGGATGAGGGCCAATATTGAGGTCAGTTTTTACATTAGCCACCCTTAACTTAGGCTTTTGGCATAAGTCGAGGTGCACATGTCAAAGGAGGGATCGGGGCCAACACAGTAGATTATGGGAAGGTGAGTTAGGGGTTTAGAAAGAAATGGTCTAATTTAGGCTCAAAACATTTGGATCAAAAGGACCATTAATTTCATTTGGTTGGATTTTTTTTAGGCAATTTGTGGACTTATGAGAACAAGGGCCTATGATCATTTTCTAGACTCTAGAGTAGATTATCTTAGAAGGACTAACTGGGCAAGTTCTAGATTGGCACAAAGACTGTTTGAACAATCAACTATTCTCACACACTCTTGGCACATAGTTTCATTATCAGATTACCCAGTTCAAATTTTAGCTTAAGTCATGCCATCAAGTTGGTTCATTATCATGTCATACTCGGAGCCAACACATTCAACTCATTCTAGTCTACAAATTTTAGCACATATCACAAATTTTGGACGGGTATCATTTTTTCAAAAAGCTTTTGCCATCATGCTTCGTTCTTTCTCATGATTCTACAAATACAATCCTAACATATGCCGGTTTAACCAAAATTAAGCAGACTCTTGGGGGAAAAGAACACAGGCAAGAAAACCCCAAGAGAGGATTATAAGTTGGGTTACTCAGACTTCACCCTATCACTCACAATCTATTTACCCCACCCCAAATAAATAATAGGTGCAATTGTCCCCAATGCACACAAAAACAATAAAAAGTAATGGATTGGGTGAAGCAAACCTGTGGCGCATAGCGCCGATGAACTATCAACAAACGGGTGGGTCCAATTTAGCGAAGCCCGCTGGAACAACACTTGGGTCACCCTCAGTAGTGCCCACATCATCTAGCCTATCACTCTCAGTAGTGCTATCAATCACTCTCACCGCACCATCAGTGGTGCTCACATCATCTCCCACCATAACAATTGCCTCCGAAACGGACACAAAACTGGAAGCCCTAAGCGCACTCTCACTAACCCTTTCCTGGCGCATCTCCTCATCTATAATGGAGGCTTTGCGAGCCTGTTCAGTCTGCTGGTGCTCCCGCTTCTTTGCTCGGGCCTCCTCAGTAGTGTCAAGATTGTGGCTGGAGTGGTGCCTCTTCCCACGAGCATGGGTGGGCTCGGGCTGTGCTATGCCCTCGCTGTATAAAGCTCCAAGCACTGTATCATCAGCTAATACTTCGGTGCAGACTCTGGTTCATCTGTGGATGGCACAATGATGGCATCAAGGTCCTCCCAGAGACTGGTTAATTCTGTCCGGAAAGAGGACATGTCTGTAGTATGGGCTGGTCGCTCGAGGACTCTCAACTCGAAGGCATCCAGGCGCTTATGAATGACCTGAACCTTCTGATCCATCATGGTCACCATCATTTTTTCTATCCTAGCCTCAGGTTCCGCAATGGACTTCTACATCCTTAGCTTCACATGGTGGAGCAGTGTGGCCATCTTTGCCTTCAATTTCATAACTCGGGCTAAGGGCAAAACAGGGGCTCCGAAAGATGGAGTGACTCTGGATCAGCTAGAGGCCCGACTGGCAGCCTGAGATGGGGAACCTGGGGCATCATCTGTTTGGGCTGGAGGGGCAGGATCATCGCCCTGCATCTGCTCCACAACATCTACTAAATCAGTATCCAATGGCACATCGACTAGCAGCCCTCTGCGTGGTGCTCCCATATTTGCCTCGTCCCGAATTAGGCCAATATCTAGGGTCCCCGTTGCCTATATCAATTTGTCACAGTGCCAGATCGGCACTGAGAGTCCCTGCATAGCTGAAAAATGAGGCACGGAAAAGGGTAAGTAGTGGAGGTCTTGAATGCCCTTTCATGAATCTCTGCCAGTAGCATGCGGGCAAAGTTGATCTCGAACTTAACTACTAATGCTGCCACCATTACTGCTCTGTCCTATGTAAGTGCATTGTCTGCCTTTGTGGGCGACACTTTAATCTACATGAGAAACCTAAAAACTTGGCCACCAAATTCAAGGTGGCCTTCCGAATACCCAAACATGGTGAGCTAACTCACTCCGTACGCTCTCCATATATAGCTATGTGCCTGGCCAACCACAGTAACACAGCCTCCCTCTGTTTGGCATTACGCGTGAAGGCTTCACTCCTCACTATATCCCATTTGTAGTCAAATTCGGCCGTGTTGAGTGCCCAAGTATGATCAGGGCCAGGGTCGTAGAGGAATCGGCTGATGGTGGTATGTGATATGTCCACCAAAAAATGTTGAACCATAGTAGAAGTGAGAGGGTCCTGGGCTGTGGGATTGGACCTCTTGTCGATTGAACCTCGGAGAGTGGCAGCATATGAGGCATAGAACTCCCACACAATCTCCTCGCTATAAGTCCCGGGGTCTCGCGCCATCCAATCACACATGTGAAGCTGAAAAAGCTGGTGGATGTCGGGAATTGTGTGTAAGCTCCCCATGAGGCCTCTGCGCTCTTCAGTAATAAGACGAGCCATCTTCTCTTTCCCATTCCGTTTGGCTCTCCGGCCATCGGATCAGGGTCGTAGTTTCGTGGCATCGAGACTTCTCCCGAACTAGTGGCCTCGTCAGACGAGGCAACTTTGTCATGTGAACCTAAGCCTGTGGCGGATCCAGAATCGAAGCTGGAAGGATGGGCTGGCTCATGGCCGGAAGTAGGGGCAGACTCTGAGCCGAAAGTAGAAGTAGCCTCAAAATCGAAAGCAAAACCAGCCGGTGACCTGATCAGTGTGTTCTCCTAATCAGACTGGGAGACAGTTACTATGTCGGTGACCACCTACTGGATGTATTTCGGGTAGCCCGAGGTGTAGTAGGAGATGTCCTCATGGCCGGTGAACATATGCTAGATCCTTTTCTTTGTCCGTGTCTTTTTCAATCAGCCTAAAAGTAGGCGCCACAAATTTTGATTTGCCCCTTTTGGAGTACGTTACTTGCTTCTTAGGTGCCATGGTACCTGTGGATGTCTAATTATTACCAAAATAAACTCATAAAACACTCGAAAATATTTTAGAACTAAGAACGAACAAAAATGAAAAACATAATTTTTTTTAGACAATGGCTTCAGTGACAACCTACGGTGGGCATCGACGGTCCGTAGGTTGACCTACGGTCCTTGGATCCCCTCCGTAGATCAGGGGTCCCAAAAATTTGGACTCTGATGGGAACCACAGATGTGCAGAACGGTTCGTAGACTGATCTACGGACCGTAGTCCACATCCGTGGTTTCACACTTAGCCTATTTTGTGGTGTACAGACTCACGGACCTGATCTACGGTTCGTAGATGGATCTACGATCCGTAGATGGGGTCTCGTGAATCAGATCTATGCCAGGTTTCAGGCATCTTTCATGTTGACCCCAATTTTACCAATTTTAACAATATCACCTAGTCTAATCATGCATTTCAACATAAATTATGCTAGTTCATCATTCTAAGGGTTCCGGTTACTAAATTCACAGGAATTGCACACACAATCACTATCTATTATCCTAAGGGTGTTTGTAGTTTTAGTTTAGCATGCATTTACATACAATCAACTACCCAAGGTCAAGATCCAATTCCAGACTTTCTATACACAATCAATGAATTGAAATTCAAAGTGAAAGGAAAGTCTATTACCTTACAAGAAATGTGAATAGGGTGGTTGTGTGATGACTCTACGCTTTCAATACCACAAACTCCTATTTTTCTATCGAACCCGGACACCGGACCTCTTGGGGAATTTGGGGGTGAGTGGAATTAAAAAAACTGATTGGAATTATGGGGGAAAGATGTAGGGTGATTGATGGGGAATTTATGGTAATATAGAGTGATTGGAGTAGTAGGAAGGTTTAGAAACGGTTTGGGAGTGAATGGAGGGAACTGGGAATGATTTGAAAATGGGGGGATTTTATTTAGGAGGGGTCCGGGTCGGGTCACGCAGAACTAGGGTTTGGACCCACGAGACCACGTCTATGGTCCGTGGGTCGATCTGTGGTCCATAGATCACATCCATACTTGGACAATTTAGAAACCTTACCTGGGATCTACGGACACCATTCACGGTCCGTGGAACAAACCACAGACCGTCGATGGGGTCCGTAGACCTCAGCACCAGACCTTTTTTTGCAGATTATGCTTTTCGCCCCTGCACATGTAGCAACCATTAGCCTTTTCTTTTTACATTTTCTGGACACTTTTTAGACACGAACCCTATGCTATGTCTATCTAACACTAAAACAAAAATAAAACAACTATCTAAATGAGTATATAGAAGCAACTAAACAAAGAAAACTACTAAACGGAAAACAAGAACCTATTGTTGGCTAGATTTTACATCTTGGGTTGCCTCCCAAGCAGTGCTTGATTTAATGTCGCGGCACGACGCAGGCCTCTTGGTTACTCAGACTTTATCAAGATAGTAGGCCTCAACAACTTCTTGCACACTTTCCGCGTTTCCCAGATAGATATTGATTCTTTGCCCGTTTACCATGAACCTTGTTTCTTTATTGTTCTCAAGCTCAACTGCTCCATGGGGGAGTATTTTTGTGAGCAAAAATGTCCCGGTCCATTTGGACTTGAGTTTGCTCGGAAACAAGCGCAACCTAGAGTTGAATAGAAGCACAAGATCACCCACAAAAAATTCTCGCTTCTCAATTCTTTGATCATGATACCTCTTCATCTTCTCTTTGTACAAGGCTGAACTTTCATAGGCTTTTAGGCAAAACTCATCAAGCATATTCAAGTCATTCATTCTTTGATTAGATGCGGCACCCCAATCCAAATTTAACTTCTTCATCGCCCACATAGCCTTATGCTTTAGCTTTACCGGTAAATGGAAAGACTTCCCATATACAAGTTGGTAAGGAGGCATACCTATAGGAGTCTTGTATGCAGTGCGATAGGCCCATAGAGCATCATCAAGCTTCCTTGACCAATCCGTTCTATTAGCATTCACAGTCTTTGCCAAAATTTGTTTGATCTCTTTGTTGGACACTTCAACTTGCCCACTAGTCTGCAGATGGTAAGGAGTGGCTACATTGTGGTTGACACCATATTTCTCAAGTAGCGCATTGAACAACTTATTACAAAAGTGGGAACCTCCATCACTGATAATCGTCCTAGGTGTACCAAATCTGGAGAAGAGATTTTTTTTCAAGAATGCAGTGACACTTTTACCTTCATTGTTGGGGAGCGCAATTGCTTCTATCCACTTTGACACATAATCAACCGCAACAAGAATATACTTCATCTTATGTGAACTCACAAATGGACCCATAAAATCAATGCCCCATACATCAAACAACTCTATCACCAATATAGGGTTCATAGGAAGCTCTTGCCTCTTTGAGATCCCTCCTTCTCTTTGGCAACGGTCACAAGACTTGGCGAAATCATCAGCATCTTGGGGATGGTAGGACAATAGTACCCACACTGCAAAATCTTATGTGCAGTCCGAATATCACTATGATGCCCACCAATAGGTGATGAATGACACGCCTCAAGTACACTCAACATCTCAACCTCGGGCACACAACAATGAATAATCCCATCAGCACAACTACAATACAAGTAAGTCTCATCCCAAGAGAATTTCTTCACATCATGCATAAACTTTTTCCTTTGGTGAAAATACAAATCAGGGGGCACCAAATCGCTTGCCAAGTAATTAGCAAAGTCTGCGAACCTATGAATCAGATCATGAGAAACAACCAATACATGTTCATCTGGAAGAGCATAATTAATTTCAGCGCATAGCCTCTTCCTCTAATCTGGACAAGTGATCGGCAACTTGATTTTCGGTCCCCTTTCTATCTTTTACCACAAAATCAAATTCTTGCAGCAACAATACTCATCTAATCAACCTCGGTTTTGCATCCTTCTTCGCCATCAAATACCTCAATGCAGAATGGTCAGTATGCACTACGACCTTAGTACCAAGCAAGTAGGATCAGAATTTCTCGAATGTGAAAACCACCGCAAAAAGCTCTTGTTCAGTCACATTATAATTCTTCTCGGCCACATTTAGAGCTTTGCTAGCATAGTAAATAGGATGGAGAATTTTCTCTCTCCTCTATCCTAATACTACAGCAAGAGCCACTCCACTCGCATCGCACATTACCTCAAATGGTTGTCCCCAGTCCGGTGAAATAATGATAGGTGCAGTAACCAACTTCTCCTTCAACTCTCCAAATGCTCTTAGACAAGCATCATCAAAATCAAACTTAGACTTTTTTTCAAGCAGTTTGCACCATGGATGTGCAATTTTAGAGAAGTCCTTGATGAACCTGCTATAGAAACCTGCATGCCCAAGAAAACTTCTAACACCTTTTACAGAGATATGTGGTGAAAGCTTTTCTATTACCTCTACTTTTGCTCTATCAACCTCAATGCCCTTCTTAGAAATCCGATGACCCAGAACTATCACTTCTTTCACCATAAAGTGGCACTTCTCCCAATTTAGCACCAGATTGTAGTCTTCACACCTTTTAAGCACCTCAATCAAATGATCCAGACATCGATCAAAAGAGTCACCTACCACAGAGAAATCATCCATAAATACCTCAATAGTGTCCTCCACCATATCAGAGAATATCGACATCATACATCGCTGGAAGGTCGCTGGAGCATTGCACAACCTAAATGGCATCCTTTTGAAGGCGAAAGCCCCATAAGGGAAAGTGAAAGTGGTCTTCTCTTGGTCTTCCGGAGCTATAGAAATCTGATTGTAGCTCGAATAACCATCAAGAAAACAATACCAACCTTTATCTGCAAGTCTATCCAACATCTGATCCATGAATGGAATAGGGAAATGACCCTTTTCTGTCCAAGCATTTAGCTTCTGGTAGTCCATGCAGACTCTCCATCCAGTTCTGGGCCACATGGGAACAAGCTCGTTTCTCTCATTAGGAACCACAATAATCCCACCTTTCTTGGGCACACATTGAACATGACACACCCAACTACTATCTGCAATGGGATAGATAACTCCGGCATCCAACCACTTGATGATCTCCTTTTTAACTACCTCTTGCATAGGCAGATTTAATCTTTTCTGGTGCTCACTACTAGCCTTGTGATCTGGCATGCGTTGGATTTTATGAGAACAGATACCAGGAGGGATCCCAATAATGTCCGCAATAGTCCACCCAATAGCTCGCTTGAACCTCTTTAACACAGAAACCAAACACTTTACTTGTCACCTATTCAGATATGCCGCAATGATGACCGGTAAAGTATCATCTTTTCCCAAGAATACGTACCTCAAATGTGATGGTAAAACCTTAAGATCCAATTTTGGCGCCTCCTCAACAGACGGTCTTGCGGGTGGGGACTCACGATTTTTCATGTCTAACTCCAGCTTCTTTGGTTCCGAATGATATTCACACCTATTAAGTGCGACAACCAATAACACATCATACTCTTCAATACCATCTCTCTCAAAGTTCATCATAACCGTTGCTAGTGCCTCAACACCAGTCTCTCTTCAATCTCACCTCAGACCCACTATCAACTCTATATGTTATCGCAGATACCGATTGGAGCTCACTACTCTACTTCATAGACCTACAAATATTGAAAGTTGAACTTCATCTGCCCCTTTTCCATATCAACTAAGGCGCGCCCAGTGGCAAGGAATGGTCTCTCAAGAATGATGGGAACCTCAAAATCAAACTCATAGTCAAGAATCACAAAATCCACCAGAAAGATGAATGACTCTACTTTCACTAGTACAGCATGGAGCACACCAATGGGCCTCTTCACAGTTCTATCAGCCATGTGCAACCGTATCACATTCAGTTTTGGATCTCCTAGACCCAACTTCTTGTAAATAGACAGTGGCATCACATTAATGCTAGCACCAAGATCACACAACGCCATAGCAAAATGCAACAACCCGATGGTACATGGAATAATGAAGGCACCAGGATCCTCCTTTTTCTGCACAAGGGATCTCATAGCAATAGCACTACAATGTTACAATCTATCATCAACTTCGAAGCTCACTGCCCTCTTCTTTCTCACCATATCTTTCATAAATTTTGCATACCTAGGCATTTGCTCCAAAGCTTCTATCAACAAAACATTGATGGAGAGCTGTTTCAACATGCTAATAAACCTGTGGTATTTGCCCTCTTCAATCTTCTTCACTAACCTCTATGGGAAGAAAGGTGGAGGTCTAGGTATGGGGATAACTTTTTGAGTTACCTCCACTTCTTTCTCTGTCGCATTCTCGGACTCTCCACTTACCTCTACCACATCATCATCTTTACTAGTCTCAATTTCCACCCCAGACGACATAGGTGGATCAATGGTTTGCTTACCCCCTCGAGTAGTGAATGCCATACAATGCCCATCATTCTTTGGATTTTGGATGGTGTTGCTAGGAAGAGTGCTAGGTTGACGTGGATTTACCGTAGTTGATAACTGAGCCATTTGTTGCTCAAGATGCTTGATTGACACTGCATGTGCATCAACTTTTTGACCAATACCAGACAAGTCATTTCTCATCTCCTTTACATTTTCATCAGTTGCATCAAACCTCCTCCTCATCTTCTACATCATATCCTCAGTACGTGACATATTACCTGTAGCTTCCCTAGTACCAGATTCCCGATTTTGAGGAGGAACATAAAGTCCAACCCGATCGTTTCTGTTGCCATAGTTATTTCGGTTATAGTTGTTGTCGCGATTGAAGTTACCATCCCGAACATATTGACCCTCTCGGTTGTAGTTGCCATAGTTCCAACCTTGATTTCCTTGACCTTGGCGCCAATTATCCATATTGGAACCTTGGGTGTTTGGTCAGAAGCCATCCATTTGATCATTCACCGCATAAGTATCCTCTTCATAGTAACACTCCTCAATCGGTGGTGGATTTCTAGTCAAATAATTCATAGTATTTACTTTCAACGCACCTTTGCTCACATGCTTCAACATCAACCCTAGTTCGGTTCTCATCTGAACCATCTCCTCACGAATCTCATTTGCAGATTGGTTGTTTGTAGGTTGAACGGAAAACGTGTTCCTCCCAGTATCCGACTTTCTAGTGCTCTAAGCTTTGTTGTTTTGAGAGATCTTCTCCAGTTTCTTCGCAATCTGCTCAAAAGTGCACTCACCATATGAACCTCCAGCAATAGTATCAAGCACTGCCTTATTGTTGTCATCCTGACCTCGGTAGAAATATTCCTTCAACGACTCATCATCAATTCGGTGATTCGGAACACCTCGTATGAAAACAGTAAACCTGTCCCAAGAACTACTCACGGACTCTCCAGGTAGTGCTACAAAATTGTTGAGTTTATCTTTGTGGTTCAGCTTCTTGGACACTGGAATGAATCTTGCTAGGAATGCATCTCTCAATTGGTTCCATGTGTAGATTGAATTATAAGGAAGCTCATTAAACCACACAGCAACATCGCCGGTCAATGATAGAGGGAATACTTGCAATCCAGTGACATCCATGTCCAGGTCCGGTCGACCCACACAACTTTTGCAAACACTCCTTAGCTTGGCTATATGAGAATGTGGATCGTCCGATGCCACACCTACAAATAAGCCCCTCGCTGTAAGCATCTGCATCAAACTGCTAGTCACCACAAATGTATGCCCCAACGGTAGAGGAGGTAGGACAAGAGGTCCGTCAGAATCAACAGTATTAAAGTTGACCCTATAATTATCATGCAGTCTTGGCCCTGGTTGATCTTGTATCCTCACTCCATCTCTCAATAGATTCTCAGCTTGAATATGATTAAACTCATCACTAACCCTCAGACGCTACAACCCAACACCATCACCTACTTCTTCTCCGATAGGATTAGCTGGCACTCTTTGATTATTCATTCTCCGCAAAGTTCAGTTCAGTTCTGGATCGTAGGGAGTAAGTGGTTCTCCTTGACTCCGTGTACTTGACATACACTAGAGTAGTAACCTGAGAGAGACAAAAACAAAAGAAAAAGTAAAATTCGGAAATATTTGATTAAAGTTCAATAATGTAGTTAAACTAAATCTAAAAGCTTTATTTCCCGGTAGCGGCGCCAAAATTTGATACGCTCAAATTACACCTCTCTAAAGAAGCATAAGGGATCGTTATCAAGTAAAGAACAAAACTTGTAGGTTGGGGTCGATCCCACGAGGAATATGGTTTAGACTTAAACTTAACTGACGATTATATTTGTTTAGTTAATTTATTTCCGAAAACAAGTAATTAAAGGGGGAATTTGTGAAACAAATTCAGGAAATCATGTAAGTATTCGGTGAGCAAGATTCAAACTTTAGTTAATATCAAGATGAGAAAGTAATTAGGGTGTACGTGTTCCCCATAAGCTCATAACACGGTAATCCTGGTAATAGCAATCCTTTTCTAGTGTATTACATTAAAAGTGATAAGTTAGGTATCTCTAATTCCTTGGTCCCTACAACTAGAGAATTTCACCCCGCACCTCGGTCCGGCTACGTGTGTATAATTTACTAACCCTTACCTTTACCTCATATTAGACATCACATCGATGTATGACTTAGTTTTCACCCTCACACCAATCGACATTAGACTATTATATAGTATCACACTAAATCTATGTTGATAATTCTTTTCTTATTACCTACCTCCTTGGTCCGGCAAGTAGCAACAAGGCGAGTTCTAACATTGCCCACCGTTAAAAACACTTCTAAATGAAAGAATTATAAATGCATGCAATAACACTATTCAAGAATTACTTAGTTACTATTCATACGTTGTTAATCGCTCATGGTTCCCACAACCCTAGTTGTGGATTTAGTTACCCATAGTAGCAAGAACACAATTCATATTTTTAGATGAAGAAATCATGAACTTACGTAATACGTAGAAGAAACCCAGAATCTCAACTTGATTTGCAAAGTAAAAATCTTCAAAACCAACTTAGGAAATCAAGAATTGCTAAAGATGCAAGTTAATCTCTAAAGCCAAAAACTAGAACTAAAATAATAAAGTCTAACCCCTAAAAACGAGGTTTACAAGCCCTATATATAGAAAAATATATCCTAACTAAAAAGGAAATGAAATAAGGAAATAATGTTTTAGGACGCGTCTTCGATCTACGACACTGACCTATGGACCGTGGATTGACCTACGATCCGTAGGTCCCTTCGGTGACTCAGGACTTAGGCAAATTTTCAGCTTCCAAAACATCATCATATGTGATGCAAACAACGGATCAACAGTACGGACTGTGGTTTGATCCACGGTCTGTAAATCCTCCTCTGTAGCTCCACACTTAGAATCTTCAAAATCAGGTACTGGAACTCCTTCTCTGAATCATTTGACGGAGCAACAGTACGGTCCGTAGATCAATCTATGGTTAGTCGATTGCAACCGTTGTTTCACACATAGTTAAGAATTCTCTGATCTCCTTTGATACCTTGCCTGCCCATCTACGACACCATCTATGGAGCGTGAATGGACATACGGTCCGTGGATCACCTCCGTAGATGCCCTTTTCTGCACATCCTTCAACTGTGTCTCTCAGTTTCTACGTCTGAACATATTTCCTGCAAACATGATAAAAATACATAAAAACCAATACAAAATTGCCCTAGACACACACAACTCTTAAGTGAAATTTATTAAAAATACCGTAAACTCAAGGTATATTAACTGGCTTCTTCGTAACCAACTAAGGGCTCTAATTTAACTATTTCTCATATTAATACCTCTGAAAGGATATCTCCCATACTCTTTGGAACTCATCACTATCTTACTCTCAAACACTTGACTTCATTTCTCATCTTGTCATCTCCCCCTTAGGTCTAAAGCTGACACTTGAAAGCTATGGACCTATTCCATCAGCTCTAAACTGGTCTACATCTTCTT
The DNA here is from genome assembly GCA_029582585.1 of Solanum bukasovii. Taxonomy (NCBI): domain Eukaryota; kingdom Viridiplantae; phylum Streptophyta; class Magnoliopsida; order Solanales; family Solanaceae; genus Solanum; species Solanum bukasovii. Next base: position 91,002 of record JAJOOI010071333.1, on the reverse strand, counting down.
TTACTTTAACCGTTGGGAGAAGGTTATTTCATGACTATCGAACTCTCCATAATCAGGTACTAAGACCTCTTTCTAATTACACACCCTCTCGGTACACCTCTTAATGCTCTTTTTACGCTTGTGACTTAGCCACACTTCACTGCCTTTATCTAAAGGTTAGGGACTCTTCCTGTACCACTCATATTTATTGCAGCAAACATCTCATTTCCTCGCCTACTCTATGTCAAGTCTACCAGATCAAATCTCAAGACTAACATCATCACCCTCATGTTTCCATTATTTGGATCATGACACTCATCTCAAATTCAAGCTTAATGTTCATTACTAAACCCAAATATCAATACAATAGAGGGGTTCTCGTCTATTTCGTCTCCTTTGACCAAGTTGACTCATAAGACAACTAAGTTTCAATGGTTTGAAGCTTGCGAGAAAAGCTTCCAGGAATTGAAAAAGAGGTTGACTACTGCCCCAATTTTAACCTTACCAGAAGGTACTCAAGGTTTTATGGTGTATTGTGATGCATCTAGAGTTGGTTTGGGTTGCGTATTAATGCAGAATGGCAAAGTTATAGCTTATGCCTCCAGACAGTTGAAAGTTCATGAGAAGAATTACCCAACCCATGATTTAGAATTGGCTGTTGTGGTATTTGCTTTGAAAATATGGCTCCATTATCTTTATGGTGTGCATGTGGGTGTGTTCACCGATCATAAGAGTCTTCAGTATGTGTTTACTCCGAAAGAGCTTAACCTCAGACAAATGAGGTGGCTAGAATTACTCAAGAATCATGACATGAGTATTCTTTACCACCCAGGTAAGGCTAATGTTGTTGCTGATACCTTAATCAGGTTGTCAATGGGTAGTACTGCCCATGTTGAGGAAGAAAAGAGAGAGTTAGCAAAATATGTGCATAGACTTGCATGGTTTGGAGTCAGACTAATAGATTCCACAGAAGGAGGAGTGGTGGTGATGAATGGGGCTGAATCATCATTAGTGTCAGAAGTAAAAGAGAAGTAGGACTAAGATCCTATTTTGCTTGAATTGAAGGCAAATGTTCATAAGCAAAAAGTAATGGCTTTTGAATAAAGGGGAGATGATGTATTGAAGTATCAATGTAGATTGTGTGCACCAAGGGTGGATGAACTCCAAGAAAGGATCATGGAGGAAGCTCATAGCTCTAGATATTCCATTCATCCGGGTACCACAAAGATGTATCGCTATTTGAGAGAAGTTTATTGGTGGAGTAGTATGAAGAAGGGCATTGCAGAATTTGTTGCTAAGTGTCCGAACTGTCAACATGTTAAAGTAAAGCACCAAAGGCCAGGCAGTATGGCTCAGAATATAGAACTTCCAGAATGGAAGTGGGAGATGATCAATATGGATTTCATTACAGGCTTACCAAGGTCTCGTAGGCAACATGATTCTATTTGGGTGATCGTCGATAGAATGACAAAATCTGCCCACTTTTTGTTAGTAAAGACTACCCATACAGTAGAGGACTACGCCAAGTTGTATCTTCAAGAAGTGGTTAGACTTTATGGAGTTTCGGTCTCCATTATTTTAGACAGAGGTGCGCAATTTACTGCATAGTTTTGGAAGTCATTCCAAAAAGGCTTGGGTTCAAAGGTGAACTTAAGTACTGCCTTTCATCCTCAGACAGATGGGCAAGCCAAGCGCACTATTCAGATCTTAGAGGATATGTTGAGGGCTTGTGTGATTGATTTCAAAGGAAATTGGGATGATCACCTACCTCTCATCGAGTTCGCTTATAACAATAGTTACCACTCTAGCATCCACATGGCTCTTTATGAAGCTCTTTATGGGAGAAGATGCAAATCTCCAATTGGATGGTTTGAGGTTGGTGAAGCAGGGTTGATAGGACCATATTTAGTTCATCAAGCTATGGACAAGGTGAAAGTGATTCAAGAGAGGTTGAAAATGACGCATAGTCGTCAGAAATCCTACACTGATTTTAGGAGAAGGGAGTTAGAGTTTGAAGTAGATGATTGGGTGTACTTGAAAGTTTCACCCATGAAAGGTGTTATGAGATTTTGTAAGAAGGGGAATCTTAGTCCCTGGTATATTGGCCCTTACAGAATATAAAAAAGGGTTGGTAGTGTAGCTTATGAGTTGGAGCTACCACAAGAGTTAGCAACGGTTCATTTGGTATTTCACATCTCCATGTTGAAGAAGTGCATGGGAGATCCTTCGCTTATCATACCAACTGAAGATATTGGTATCATAACTTATCCTATTAAGAGATTCCGGTTCAGATTCTAGATCACTAAGTTTGCAAGTTGAGGACTAAGGAAGTAGCATCAGTCAAAGTCCTTTGGAGGAACCAATTTGTTGAGGAAGCTACTTGGGAAGTTGAGGAGGATATGAATAAGAGATATCCACATCTCTTCGAGTCCAGAGAAATTCCAGATCAAGGTACTAATTCTCTTCTTAGTACTCTTTAATTTATAAGTTGGCATGTTGTATTTGCATTGCTTGTTGGGTGTTGAGCTGAATGTTAGATATTACACCCTTAGCCTAGTAAAATTAATCTCATTCGAGGAGGAATATTCCAAAGGGGGAGATATTGTAACACCCCATAACTAGAAAGAACTAGAAAGAAGTTAAAAAGTGGAAATAGTCATTTTTGGAAAGAATATAAAAATCTGGAAAATTTGTCAAGTATGTTAAGTTGGATTTTTGGTCAACTTCAAATGACGATAACTTCAAGATCAAGATGATTTAGGTGTGTTTCTAGATATCGTAGGAAATATATTGGAACAATCTTTCCAACGCCGCTAAGTTTGCGCAATTCCGAGTTTGTATGAGTGAGTTATGCCCATTGGAAGTTGGGTTGTTTAAATAAGGAAAGTCCAATACGAATTTTAGAAGGGCATTATGGTCTTTTCCTTACCCAATTATTTTATTTCATTTTTGGGTAATTAATTGGGGTAAATTCAGATTTTAGTCTGTTTAGAAAAGTTGAAGTTAACACTAGGGCTTGGAGAAAAGAGAAAAGAGGAGAAAGGAGAAGAAAGTTCAAGATTCGTCGTCTTCGTAAGGAATCGCTTGTGGATTTCATCAAGGGGTGATCCCTATGAGGTATGTGAGATCACATAGCGTTGGATTAGTTCACCCACACACCAAGCATGTTTAATTCAGCGTATTTTCATCCTAAAAAGATTGAGAATTTGATGTTCTTGATAGTTGTTCTTGAATTGATTTCGTTCTTGAATATGAGTTGGGATTAAAGAGTTTCTTGATGTTAAAGTGTTGTTTCCTTGAGTTGTTTGGGTTAGATTTTGTGTATATGATTTGGGTACATGAATCTAAAGTGCATTTGAGAAAAAGAATTGGATTAAAACGATTTAGGATCAGAAAACGAGATCAAAAGTTCGTTAGAATTTTTCCTGAAGGGAGGCTGGCGCGACGCGCCCCCGTAGCGCCTGAGGGGCTTGCACGGCGTGCCATAAGTGCGCCAGATTTGAGCCCCAGAAAGTTGGGGCTGGTGCGGCGCGCTAGGGACGCTCCCGGATCGTCCTTTGTCACTAGTTTTTGGTCGTTTATCCCCTTTAAGTCCTTCTAAAGTATACTAACACTTCGTATTGATTCTAACTACTCTAAATGACTTATAAACACCTAGAAATCATCCAGAAACATGAATCATAACCTTGAATCCATAAATTCGAATTCGAGGAAAGTTAAGAGTCAAGTTTAGGAAGTTCTTCGAGTCTTTTCAAGAGTCTTGTGCATATGTTTCCAACTTTGTTTTAAGACTTAAAGTTCAAGTTGAGTAAAGAGTAAAGAGTAAATATTGAAGTTCATTTCTTCAAAGGTATATGGGGACTATGTATTCCCAAAGGGTTTAATATGTTTTTTACATTTAAACAAGAAAGGAAACCTTGATTTCCAAAGAGCCTTTGAGCTAGTTTTCAGTAAAGATTAAATGCTTTCATAATTAAGCAAGAGAGGAAACTTTGATTTCCAAGATAGCCTTTGAGCTAAGTTTTTGAGCAATTATCTCAAATCACAGAAAGAAGTATGTTTTTAAAAATAAGAGCTAGTATTATATTTTGGGAGTAGTATTGAGCACCGATATGGGGGAGATTTTTAGAGAACTCACAGCCCCCATAAACCATGTATCCATCATGGGTAGAAAATGGTCATACTTTTTACATGATTTCTTTAGTGTTTTTTAGCATAGACTAGTGGATCCACTTAGTAGTTCATGTTCTATACCCTCGGCAAGGTATAGGACGGCCATGGTAGCGTGAGGCAAAACACTGTATCATCACAATAGCTCTTAAGTGATGGTTGTCGGTTAGAGAAACTCCTACTAAAGTAATTGTATTCTTATATACAGAGTTTATTTGTATTTTTACATACATTTCAGAGTTATATGTATCTTGGCATACACAGAGTTGTCATTATGTTTTTAAACAACTTTTCTTTATATTGCACTTATTTTAAACTGCTTTATATTGAAATGAGTTCAGTTATGTTGAGTTGAGTTGAGTTGAGCCAGGTAAGTTCTTCAGTTCCTTTCAAGATTAAGCTATGTTCAGCATTCCAACTCGCATACTAGTACATTCAATGTACTGATGCCAGTTGGCCTGCGTCTCCTTATGATACAGACGCAAGTCAGGAGGATCAGCATCCAGCGCATCGTTGATCCAGTTGAGCACTTAGAGTCTTGTGGTGAGCCCCCTTGCTTTTAGAGGATCCCTTTTATTGCTTTCAGTTTTATTAGTTAGTTCATTAGAATGTCGTGGGCCTATCCTGACATCCATCTTAGTTGTTAGAGGCTTCATAGATAGACAGTTAAATGTTAGTTCTTTAGTCTTTTCATTGTCATTATCTTATGTTGAGACTTAAGTTTGCCTTAATTGCCAGTTGAATGTTCCTTTATAACATTCCAGTTTATTTCATAGATGTATCTTGATGAGTTAAGTCTTCCGCTGAGTAAGTAAGCAATGCTAGGGTTCCCTTGGGGCCAACAATGGTTCTCGAGTGCTAGTCCCGCCTAGGGTGTAGGCTCGGGCCGTGACCGGCACATCGACATTAACTCTATTCTGGTTAACAAATGTATACTTTATCTCATCTTGACTAGCAACTCTTACTCTACCCATAAAGGAAAACTTCTCATCAATAACTTACTAGGTGCATGATTATAGTAATATAGCTCTTCAAAACACTATCTCCCTTTCTTAAATCACTAAACATCTGTATACCTTCCTCTAACTCTAGGCTCTTTCACTACTACTGCTCATGATATCGTAACTCATGCTACCTTTTGGGGTGGAAATATTACCCAAGCTCTAACCATACCTCCTCATAAGGATTCCAGCTGAAACAAAGCTTAAGAATAAGAGTACAACTCGCTTTTACCTCAAAAACACGATTCATATGAATATGAGTGGATTCCTCTGAAACTGATCAACATTCACTCACTCATGGGCTTCTTTTAAACCCCTTTGGAGTCATATGACTTTCTCAAGACTCTTGCTAAGAACAACTCATCCATAAGGATCTTTACACTTTACTTTTCAACCACCTCTAGTATGATGGATAGTCGAATGAATCTGAGAAATGCACGAGTATGAATAAATCTCTATGACTTAGCTCTATTGCATGACTAAGAGTATGAAATAAGGGAAACTTTTCTTAAATATCTATAGTCCCTCGTTTATAGAAGTGGGGCCCTCACAACTATAAACAAGACCCTACTGACACGACTTCATAGACACCCTAGGACACTTGAACTCTGTGCTCTGATACCAAGTTTGTCATGACCCGAGCCTACACCCTTGACATGGCCGACACTCTAGAACCATTGCTGGTCCCCAAGTGAACCCTCAGCCTGGCTGACTTCAAGCGGAAGACTAACTCAAGCATACAAAGCTTAAAAACTGAATAAAATCCATGAAACTTACAAATCTTTAACTCAAATGAATAACTCTGAATAAAAATAGAATATTCAACTAGCCAACAATAGGAAACTCAAGTTTTTAATACATTTAATAAGATAAATGAAACAGACTTCTCAAACTCTACTATCTATCTATGAAACCTCTAACTGACAACGACGGAAGTCGAGACAAGACCCACAACATCCTAACAACTGAAAAGTAAATGAAATCCTCTCGAAACAAGGAGGCTCACCATAGCTAACTCGAACTCCTGGATGTATCAACAAAGCTCATGTTGATGATCTTGAATACCTGTGTCTGCATCATGAAAAGATGCAGGCCAAATGGCTCAGTACGTGGAATGTATGAGCATGTAAGAGGAATTCTAAAGTATAAACATAAGCTTGAACTTTGATAAAAAGGAAACATGCTTACCTATTCTCAACTCACTCAACTCAAAGAAATATAGTTCAACTCAATGATAAGATATTCAACTCAGAAGTATATGATGCTTATTGTGACCAACGACACTAACCTACGGTATGAGTGTCTACGATCGTCGATAGTATAGTAACCCAACTAAAGGTTGGGGTCGTGTCCCACGGCAGTGGTTTTGACAATTTATAGAAAAATAAAATTAAGCTCTAACTAGTCGTAGCTAAAGACATTAACGACTAAAAACATAGTAAATTAAAGGGGGTGACACGAAAGTGACAAATATCGATTTGGTGGTTTTGTTACAAGTAGTAAAAATAGTAAAAATTAACAAGAAAATCAAGTATGGAGAAATGTTCCTGGGGTGTGACCGCAATACAAGTTGAGATAAGTAGTTGGGTACATGCTTTTGAAAGGAAATTTGTAAGATAGTAGTGACTAGGCTAAGCTTTAAATGGAAATAAGTTCCCTCTCGGGCAACTTACCTCGTTTCAAATGCGTTTCTCTCGGACACCCATTTGCCGCATGAAGACCAGCCTACGCTTTACCCCACTCACTCTCTCGAGCTGAGTGTTAGGATATAGGACTAGGGTTTACCCTCACGGGCTGAACCTCATGCCGACCCACTCCTTAGGCCATTAGTGTAGTGGTCATGGTTTCGCGACCTCTCTCTCGGGCAAGCCGAAAACACATGGGTGGCTTTGTATTTGAAATTACAAACACTTTAGATTAAACCACAACCACTAGGTGAAAACACCATTAAACTACATCTAACCTATCAGCAAGCAAGACCCAACAATAATATCAACACATATTTGCTAAATCACACCCCAAGAATGGGGGTTTTTAGCCACACATCAAGAAATAACAAAATACACCTAAAATTATAGTAGGATCAAATGGGTATAAGAAATTAAACCTTGATTTAAGCAAAGGAAGAAGAATGGAGAAGACCCACTTCCAACTTGGGGAAGATGAAATTCTTCTTTCTTCAAGTCTCCCAAAAACCCTCTCCAAACTTGAGAGAAAAATATCCAAAAAGTACTATTTTATTCTGGAAATTAAAATAAATGTTCGCCTCTACTAAAATTAATAATAAGTTCAGTATTTATAGACTTCAAAAAATAGTGTTGGCAGATCTTTCGGCGAAGTTAGTCAGTATCACCCAATGACTTCGGCGATGTCTGTCTCATCGCCGTTTCATGCTTGCCTTCCACATCTTCATGTTTTGGACCATTGGGCGGTATAGTACTGCTTCGCGGAACTATTCGGCGAAGTGCCGACTGCTCCTTTGATCGCCTTTTTGATCCTTCTCCTTTAGGGCTTCGCGTACTGGAACAAAGGGCGGAGTAAATCCCTTCGGCGAATCGCCAAGTGTGCTTGGCAATGCTCGGGCTTCAGCTTCTTCATTCTTTTCACCCTTTTTGTTCCTTTTTGCGCCTAAGTGTCCATGCTTCCACTAAAACTTCAAATACCTGAAACTTAAAAGTTTTCATAAGATATTTAGACATAATAAGCATTCGAGGACACTATTCTTATCAAAAGAAAGCCCTAAATGAGTCCAATTTGTGGACTCATCAATCACCCCAAACTTAAACTTTTGCTTGTCCTCAAGCAAACTCAAGTTCAGCCATTCAAAAAGGGTGTCTCAAACAGTACTACACAAGACTCAATCATGAACATACACAACAAGATTCAAATAACTTATGTAAAGATCAACTGTGTATTCAAAAATTCAAGTTGTGGCACACCATTACCAGATATTCTCATGCTCGCAATACTTTCTACTTGTGCGAGTTCAAGCTCGACAAAGAGTATCTAAATGGCCTCACATTAAGAATGATTCCATATTCACACACAGAGGTTAATCAATTCAAGACCAGGAATCAGATCTAATTCTCACACTCTAAAAGAGGAACACAATGCATGCTTTTACCCATAGGTTTGCCCTTATTTTCCAATCGACTTTTGATTCGGCTTACTGAAGATCAAAAAGGTCTTTCTAAGTCTTGTAATGGGGCTGAATGTCAAGATATGGTCATTTAGGCTCAGTGACTTTTTCATCCTCGTGGGATGTGGTATTCTCAAGGCATTCCCTTCTTTTCCTTTATCAATTCTTTTTCTAGTGCTTCTAAGTCACCCTTTTTATTCTCCTCCATGGATTGCTTGAAATTAGATTCCCTTCGTACTTTATTCCACATTTCATTGTTTTTTTTGAATTGAAGGGGTTTCCACTTATGCAATCCCATGGGTTAGGGGGGGACTTTTTCTTGCACTTCTTGACTTCTCCTTTTCCTTTTCACTACACCCCTAACTTAGGTTTTTGGCCTAAGTTGGCTATTCACTAAATCACAAATTAAGAGGATTGTAGGTAGTGGGTCAAGTAAGGTCTAGGGTTCATCAAGGTTCTATCAAAGAAAGGTAAGGCTCAAAGGGTGTTCAAAAGAGTTTCACACACTCACGGGTAGGCCACAAAAGAGGTATATGTCAAATTTAGCTCACACTCTTTAAAGTTGCCTAAGATCATTTCAAGAGGACACCTTTCTAAATCAATCAGACTAACAGGGAAAATTCTAGGTTTATTCATGCATGGTTCAAAGCAAGCTAATCACACAACGCATCGACACTTAAGTTAAGCAAGACTACACACTGTCGCTAGTGTGCAACGGTCATAACAATTGAATCAATTCGATAAATGGCTAATCACAATGAGATGCAAAGAGTTCACATATTGTCTATGCAACTTCATTTGGCCTCATCGTAGCCATACATTCATGTTTGTTCAACTGAGAGCACTATTCAAGTCATCGGTATTGATCGAAACCGAGACTTAAATTTTTGTGAAAGAACAGCCACATTTAACTCACGAGGGGTGGCAAAAATGTGCGAAAAATTCAAAAATTTTCGGAAGGGTCAAAATCATTTTGCAATTAAAAGTAAACGAGAGCCATGAGCTCAAACATCCACGAAAAACAGTTATTAACAAAATTAGAAACAGACAACCCAAATGTATTCAAAACATGAATCATAAACAACACACAAAAGTGTGGGCCTCACCCCACCACAAATAAAAAATAATGTCCTCAAATGCAGGTAATAAGGAATCAAGAGGCAAGATAAAGAAATATAGAGAGGGAGGTGAAGAGGGGATCCTGGCTAATAGGTTGCTCCATCTGTCTGGACATTGATGCTTTGGCTTGCAAAAACCATCCAATTGGCGACGTTAGTCAAATTAGGTAATTCATTCAGCGGAACGCTGACTGTGGGTTTATCCACCGAAGGTTACAGAGCCGTTGCTATACAAGGATCCCAACAGCGAATTCTATCATGGTCGCCGAAATGATCGGTGATTCACCAATGATTTCCAACTGTCGTCGAGTTTTACAGACTCCGAATTTTGAAGATATCTTGAGTCAAACGGCAGAATAGAATTGATCGCCGGATTCTTTAGCGATTCGCCAACTGGAACTGTTGTTCGCTCTTTTGCACCTTTCAATCGCCTTCCACACTTTAGTCTGTAAAACTAGCACACTATTATTTAATCAATACGCAAAATAGAAGATAACAAAGGATTTTGGGTTGCCTCCCAAACAATGCCTTAGTTAACGTCGTGGCACGACGCAACAACATCTTCAGGCGTTTTCCAAATATACCACTTCAACCAACGAAATCTCTTGACAATCTCCCAGATACAATTTCAGATGTTGACCGTTCACTGTAAATGGAGGTCCTTCCTAATCTTTAACTTCTATGGTACCCTTGATGAACACTCGTTTTACTCGAAATGGTCCAGGCCATTTGGATTTGAGCTTTCCAGTGAAGAGTCTAAGTCGCAAGTTGTATAGCAGAACCCAATCTCCTACCTTGAAGTCTCGCTTGAGTATCCTAGCATCATACCATTTCTTCATCTTCTCTTTATAGATGGCTGAACTTTCATATGATCTGAGTCTAAATTCATCCAGTTCGTTCAGCTTCTCTGTTCTCTCCCTTGAAGTTTTTGACCAGTCCAAATTTAAAGCTTTCAATGCCCATAATGCTTTGTGTTTTAACTCAACGGGTAGATGACAAGCCTTACCATAAACTAACCGATATGGAGACATCCCGATAGGTGTTTTATAAGCAGTCCGATATGCCCATAGTGCATCATCAAGTTTCCTAGACCAATCAGTTCTATTGACATTTACTGTCTTAGCCAAGATGCTTTTGATTTCCCTATTTGACACTTCGACTTGGCCACTTGTTTGGGGATGATATGGGGTTGCCACTTTGTGTTTCACCCCATATTTACTCAGTTCCATTGAGAAGAACATATTGCAAAAGTGGGATCCCCCATCGCTTATGATTGCTCTCGGAGTGCCAAATCTGGCGAAGATGTAGCGTTTCAAGAATTGGACAACGCTTTTTCCTTTGTTTTTTGGAAGTGCGATGACTTCCACCCATTTGGAAACATAATCCACAGCTACTAAGATATATTTATTTCCAAACGAGCTCACAAATGGGCCCATGAAATCTATCCCCCATACATCGAATAGCTCAACCTCTAAAATAGGAGTGAGAGGTAATTCGTGTCTTCTAGACACTCCGCCTTGCTGCTGACATTTAGAGCATTTCTTTACAAACTCATGTGCATCCTTGTAGAGTGATGGCCAGTAAGGGATGTATGACTTTTGGAACTTGAACTTGTTGATCTGCTTCCTCCTATGGTTCTTTAGTAAGGTCTTGTTGAATAAGCAAATCTTATTCCTCCACACCTTGACTCTCTTTATGTTTTTGAGTATCCTCATCTTCCATCATGTCCCCTATTACCACCTTACCACTACGAGTAACCATAACCAACTCTCTTTCAATATGGCCCATGGGTGTTGTGGATGTTAATTGAGCTGATAACAAACTCAATTTACCTTCCAGCATTTTGATGGCATCCACATGATAATTTACTTTGCTGTTCAATGATGAAAAGTCATCTTTCATTCCTTTTAGGAGATCATCAGAGCCCTCAACTTTATCGAGTATGCGTGATAACAAATCATTTACCCGAGGACTACTTGCACTCCCTTTAGATTTTGGGATTTCACTCAAGTGAATATGGTCCTCATCCTGACCATCCTGCTTAGCCCAATCTTGCCAATATCTCCTTGGTTCTTCTCCTCTATAATAGCTCCAACCTTGATCCCCTCCCCGCGGTTGATAACATGTGTGGAAACCCTCCTTGTATCTTCTAGAGTTCTAACCTTTATTCTCCCCCAGTCTTGAGTAATCGGAAGAAGAACCCTCCTCAATTCGAAACACCCCACGTGTCCCCTTCATATGTTCTTGTACCATTTCCATTTGAGATAATATCTTCTTGATGTTTTCGTCCCTTTCCCTTTATTTTTCAATCAGTTCCTGCGTTAATCGGAAACATAGTGGGGAGACTTGATCATCTTTGGTATACCATGCTTGGTTTACTTTAGTCATACCATCTAGGAGAAATGAGGCTATTTCAAATGATTGTAACATTATTCCTCCTTGCACCAATTGATCAGCTATTCCTTTATTCACCGAGTCCAGACTACGGTAGAAGTATTGGAGCAACAACTCACCTAGTAGCCCATGCGTTGGGCACTTACGCAAAGATCTTTTGAACCTTGTCCATGACTCATGAATTGGTTCACCCTCCTGTTGCTTGAAATTCTGAATATCATCCCTCAACATTCTTGATGGAGGAAAGAATCTTTCATGAAATGCCATAACCAACTCCTCCCATGATCGGATGGAGTTGTTCGGGCACTCAATCAACCATTTAGTGGCTCCCCAAGTTAACGAAAATGGAAATAAGCGAAACCGTATGGATTCTTGAGATAGGTTCTTGAATGATAAAAGGGTGCACACTTTCACAAAATTTTTTACATGATCGTACAAATCTTCATGCTCCAACCCTGCAAATAAACCTCTCGAATGTATGAGTTGGAGTGTTGCGCTGGTAACTTCGAACTACATTCCCGTCAGCTTGTGGCATGCTAGTTTCACCCATCTCTCCCATGCCGGGAGGATGACAAACACTATTAGCATCGTTGATGTTGTCTCGATAAAAAGCACCACCTGCTGAGTGGCTCGCTTGGCAACTATTGTCCCCGTTTGTACTCATATGGCCTGTTGTGGCACACAAATACTCAAAACAAAACTGAAAATTAAATTAGTAAATTACAACTAAGAATAACAAAAATTCCACTAATCTAAAATTTCTCAAATAACACCATTCCCCGGCAGCGGCGCCATTTTGATGCTTATTATGACCAACGACACTAACCTACGGTATGAGTGTCTACGATCGTCGATAGTATAGTAACCCAACTAAAGGTTGGGGTCGTGTCTCAAAGGAGTGGTTTTGAGAATTGATAGAAAAAAAATTAAGCTCTAACTAGTCGTAGCTAAAGACATTAACGATTAAAAACATAGTAAATTAAAGGGGGTGACACGAAAGTGTCAAATATCGATTTGGGAGTTTTGTTACAAATAGTAAAAATAACAAAAAATAACAAGAAAATCAAGTATGGGGAAATGTTCTTGGGGTGTGACCGCAATACAAGTTGAGATAAGTAGTTGGGTACATGCTTTTGAAAGGAAATTTGTAAGATAGTAGTGACTAGGCTAAGCTTTAAATGTAAATAAGTTCCCTCTTAGGCAACTTACCCAGTTTCAAATGCGCTCCTCTCGGACACCCATTTGCCGCATGAAGACCAGCCTACGCCTTACCCCACTCACTCTCTTGAGCCGAGTGTTAGGATATGGGACTATGGTTCAACCTCTCGGGTTGAACCTTATGTCGACCCACTCCTTAGGCCATCAGTTTAGTGGTCTTGGTTTCGCGACCTCCCTCTCGGGCAAGATGAAAACACATGGGTGGCTTTATATTTGAAACTACAAACCCTTTAGATTAAACCACAACCACTAGGTGAAATCACCATTAAACTACATCTAACCTCTTAGCAAGCAAGACCCAACAATAATATCAACACATATTTGCTAAATGACACCCCAAGAATGGGGGTTTTTAGCCACACATCAAGAAATAACTAAATACACCTAAAATTATAGTAAAATCAAATGGGTATAGTAAATTAAACCTTTATCAAAGAAAAGGAAGAGGAATGGAGAAGACCCAGCTCCAACTTGGGGAAGATGAAATTTTTCTTTCTTCAAGTCTCCCAAAAACCCTCTCCAAACTTGAGAGAAAAATATCCAAAAAGTACTATTTTATTCTGGAAATTAAAATAAATGTTCGACTCTACTAAAATTAATAATAAGTTCAACATTTATAGTCTTCATAAAATAGCGCTGGCGGATCTTTCAGCGAAGTTAGTCGATATCACCCAATGACTTCGGCGATTCGCCCTTCGTCTGTCTCATCGCCGTTTCGTGCTTGCTTTCCGCATCTTTATGTTCTGAACCATTGGGCAGTATATAACTCTTTCACGAAATATTCGGCGAAGCGCCGATTGCTCCTTTCATCGCCTTTTTGATCCTTCTCCTTCAGGGCATCGCGTACTGGAACAAAGAGAGGAGTAAATCCCTTCGGCGAATCGCCAAGTGTGCTTGGCGATGCTCGGGCTTCAGGTTCTTCTTTCTTTTCACCCTTTTTGTTCCTTTTTGCACCTAAGTGTCCATGCTTCCACTAAAACTTGAAATACCTGAAACTTAAGAGTTTTCATCAGATATTTAGACTAAATAAGCATTCGGGGACACTATTCTTATAAAAATAAAGCCCTAAATGAGTCCAATTTATGGACTCATTAGTATACTCAAGGATACTCAAAACTACTCAACTCAGAAGTACTTAATGATAAGATACCCAACTTAGTAATTAGGTTCTCAACTCAGGATAATCAATTCAAGATACTCACCTCGAAAGACTCAACTCATGATACTCAAGGATAAAGCAACAGTAAATGGTGCAATATATATGGAAAGCTGTAAAACTATGAATAGCAACTCAATGTATTGGAAAATACAATAATACTCAGTATGTATATAAAAATACAATATAACTCCGTGGGAGTTTCTCTAACCGACAACCACCACTATGAGCCTAAGTGATGATACAACGTCTTGTCCACGCTGCCAAAACTGTCCTATACTTTGTCGTTATATAGAATGCCTTAACTAAGTGGATCCACTAGTCTATGCTAAAAGCATCTTAAGGAGTCATCTAAAAGGTATGATCCTTTACTACCCATGATGGCTACATGGTTTATGGAGACTTGAGTTAATATGAACTCGCATCCCCATATCGGTACTCAATACTACTCCCAAAATATACTTAACTCATATGTTTGTAAAAAAAAAACTCTTTCTTTGGTTTGAGATAATTACTCAAAACTTAGCTTAAAAGCTCTTTTGAAAATCGGTGTTTCCCTTTCTTGTTTAAATGTAAAAACATTTAATACTCTTGGGAATACTTAGTTCCCGTATAATCTTTGAAGAAATGAACTCAACTCTTTACTCTTTGTTTAAATCAAAACTTAAGTCTTAAAACAAAGTTAAAACGTTTGTAAAAGACTTCTTAAAATATGGTTCACGCCGAATTATGGACTTGAACGACTCAATGCAATGTTTTCAATAACCATAGATAGAACTCAATACTTGGAATTCAAGAACTTCAATAATACTACTCACTTCAAGAATGCTCAACTTAGAGTGTTCATGTGGAATTATGAGCATGAACTACTCAACGCAAGGACTCAAAGATACTTCTCGTCTCAAAACTGCTCGGTTTATAGGATTCTTGCGGAATTATGGACATGAATAACCCAACTCAAGGACTTCATGGGTAACATGTAATAGCCCCATGATTAGGAAGATAATCTCAAATGGGTTAGAAACTCAATACTCAAGACTTAGGACATGACGATATTACTCCTCTCATAGATACTCAACTTATGGAGTACATGCGGAATTATGGGCATGAACGACTTGAATCAAAGGGCTACATAACATTATGGAACTCATGTATACGACTCTTCTCATTCTCATACATACTTTCTCAAAACTCAACTCAAATCGATTATGGATCTCAAAGGATTCACAATTGAACTCAAAAACTTTCTTGAACTCTACTGTTAACTCTCTTTTGAATGTGAATTCTTAATTCAAGAGTTACGGTTCATGATATGAAAGACCTCGTGATGAAAAAGTAGACTCATGAATACATTCTCATCATTCTCATACTCATTTGCTCTATTCTTGAAACAATTTATTAGAAATTGTAGAAGACTCCTAAAAAAAACTCAAATGGACTTTCTAAAAAATGTTCGAAAGAACTCTGAAACTTGACTTTCAACTCTACCTTGAAATTGATTTATGAATTCAAGGTTGTAATTTGTGATAGGAAAGATCTCGTGATGTTTTAGAGTGTTTTGGATAGTTAATAATGAGAAATGGTTGAAAAACACTATCTGGGGAGCAAGTACGCGACGCAGAGATGAATTAAAATGTTTGGTGAAAATAATTTTTGAAACATTGGAGTCCGCGACCTCTCCGCGACGCGGAGATAAAATTTTCACACTGAAGGAACAAGTCCGCGTACTTGTTCCTTGTCCGACTTTTCTTCCTCGTTTTCTAACCCCAATTCACCTAAATTCAAACGTTTTCTTCCCCAATCACTTGGATTCGATTTATCAACATAAGTACATACTAATCTACTCAATACAGCCCTCAAAACACTCACTTTAATCTCAAGAGATCATCAAAACCGCAACAAAATAAGATTAGAATGAAACTTCAAGAACACCTTTCAAGTACTTAAATCTAGCATTCTTTATGGATGAATTCGAATATCAAAAATCATGTTTGGCGTGTGCGTAAATGAACCCAACACTATGGAAACTTACATACCTCTTAGGGATTAAACCAATGGCAAAAATCCGCAACAAGATACAAGAATCTCGACGAATGCTTGCTCCTCTCCTCTTTTCTCCTCTTCTCTCTTCTTGAACTCTCAACTAAAACCCTAGGCGTATATTATGATGGTAAAGCTGACCCTAATAGGATTAGACCCTTAAAACCTTACTAAAAATGAATTAAATCTGATTTGGTAAGCAAAAGACCAAAATACCCCTTACTATTTTCGGGTAACTTTCCTTAACTGGACAACCTGACTTCAAAAGGGCATATCTCACTCATCCGACCTCGAAACTTAGAAAACTCGGTGGAGTTGGAAAGATAATTCAAAGTTCATTCCTACGGTATATTGTAGCACACCTAACTCATCCTGTGCTAGGATTTATGATCGTTAGAAGTTGAACCAAAACTCATACATAGCTTGACTTGCCAAATTTCAGATTTTGCTATTTCCAATTTAGTTCTTTTTGGAACTCAAGGTGCTACATCTAGTGACTGTAACACTCAAAGAAATTTTAAATTCCTTGGTAAAATCTCACTCACTACGAAGAACGTTTCAAGTCTTAGATCAAAAAATTTCCGGGGTATTACAGAAACTCAACACTAACTATCTAGGAAACCTTGATAGTTCAACATAGATGTCGGGACAAGACCCACGCCACCTCAAAACTTATAAACTAAAAGACAAGAGTGGAGTCCTCCAGAATGCAAGGAAGGCTCACCAAAGCTAGAAAGAAATGCAAAGTGATCTCAACAGAGTGTCTGTTGATGATCCTGAACACCTATATTTGCATCATGAAAAGATGTAGGTCAAATGACATCAATACATTGATGTACAAGTATGTAATATAGCTGCGGAAAATAACTAACTGAACTGAAGAAGCTGAAACAAGATACTCAACTAAATGTAAAGAAAATAAATGAGTGAAATCATTAAAACTTTACACATACTTACTCATCTCTGAACTCAACATATTAAGTACTATGATAAAAAAATATTTTTAACTCTATTTGGGAGATTTTCTAATCGACAATCATCACTATGAGTTAAGTGATGATACAACGTCGTGCCCACACTTCCAGAACTGTCATATACCGTGTCGGGGTATAAATACTCTCAACTAAGTGGATCCACTAAGCAATAATGATTCATCTAAAAAGTATGATCATTTACCCATGTTGGCTGACATGGTTTATGAGGATTTTGAGTTCTCTGAACTCAGCCACACATCAGTGCTCATTGCTACTCTCGATAATATACTCATGCTCAAATGTATAAAACATACTCTTTCTCTATTTTAAGGTAATTACTCAAAATAACCTCTTAAAAGAGGTAACTTCTTTGAAATATCTCTGAACTCATAAACTCTTTTTGGAAATCAAAGTTTCTTAATGTAAAAATAATACATTAGGGAATATTTAGTTCTCTTATACTCCTTCTCAATCATGTATAAAATTCTTCTCAAAACTCATCTTTGTTTTCTCAGAAAATTAGTTTAAGACCATTGTTTGGATAAAAAAGATTCTCAATAATAACTCAATAAATGCTCAATTATAACTCCACAATAGGGTTCATGTTGAAAAATAGACTTGAACACTCAACTCAAGAATATCAATGCAAGATATAACAACTCAATAATCAGGAAATAGAAATCAGAACTCATCAACGAAACTCATCTAAAGAATTATTGATAGCCTTACACACATGGAAGAACAATGTTCTTGAAGAAACTGGAAGGCAAATCTTAGAAGATGAACCCTAGCCTTAAAGTTTCTTGAATTTCTTGAGCGTAGGAATTTATGAGTGAATGAGAGAGTTTGATTATGAAAACTAATTTTCTACATGTTTAGGGTTATTTAGATGACTCCTTATAGGTTGTTAGGAAAAAAATATCCTTTAATAAAAAATAAAAAGAGCTGAAAGTCAGGATTTTATTCCAGTGGACAGTGAGGTCTGTATTCACTTTGTAACGCAAAGCCATCGCAGAGCTGCATCCAGGTTAGAGCATCTCTGGTAAATCAGTCAAAACTTTTTACTCAGATCTCGAATTGAGGAAACTTGGTGGCGTTGGAAAGAGAACTCATATAACTTTAATTTGATAGGTCATGGGACACCTACTTCATTATATGTTGAGAGATATGATTGTTTAAAGTTAACCTAAGTATAATCTTATCTCAAAACTTAATCGATAAGGAAGCTTTCAACTCAACTTTGTGCTAGGGGTTTCTTGTGACTTTTTCATCTCAAAGTTTATTCTTATACTAAATATTTGACTTTAACACCTAATCATAATTTAAGAGTCGCCCGATATGATCTTATATGCAAATGAAAAATAGTTCGAGTCTTAACTTAGAAATTTTTCGGGTGTTACAACTTTAAAAAAATGATGGGTTTTCATTAAATTTATCCACAACTATAGTCCTAAATGTTAGTCATTATAACAATGGTAAAATGTGTATCTTTATTAGCATTTTTATATATAAATGTGCTATCTACAACATATACATTATATAAAATGATTGGGATTCATGAATGAAGAAGGAGAATTTGAAGAAGAATGTACAACATATATGGTAGATGCAAGATCAACAATAGTTGCATAACCTCTAGGTGTTTTATCTATAACCACATTTGTAGAATCATTAGAAGGGAACAAAGAGGTGTTCGGTTAGGAATCGCAAAGATCGTCATCAAATTTTATTTTTTGTTGCTTTTATTTTTTACACATTTGATTGCCCATGTCCACCGTGATAGAAAAGGTGTAAGAGATGGACCTTTCAAAGGCGTTAGTGCATTTTTTTTGGAATATGTGGTATATTCAGATATATTGGTGTTTTCTTTTTATCATAAGAAGCATCTAAATACTATGTTTCTGTTGTTTCACTTTATAGGATATGATTACCGTGTATATGAGAGCTTAAGAAAAACAACATGAATTCTGATAAGCAATTCATGTTTAGTTGAAATTGAACCTCAGAATACAAAATCAAACAATCATTGTAACTAGACACACACAAAAATTAGTCTTAAAATATTGCAGACGTCTGAGATGTAAAAATTTCTGGACGGGTTACCATGATCATGCCTTAACAGGGATGACAAGTTTCAAGTTCGTGTATGATGAAATGATAATTTCTGAAGAGTATTAGCGTCACAGTTGCAACTTTTGAATGATAGTATAAAATATATGACCTCTCACGACTATAATTAAATGTTGGTAATAAACCATAAATGAAAAACCGGCATAGCTCCTGATATGTTTCATTCCTCTTGTAACTGGTTAAGGTAATTGACTCCAAATAGTTGTTTTGCTATCTTACTTATGGGCTTTCGTATTTTGCGTACATCAAATAGACGTCCCTGCTGATCAATAAGTTGAAAAAGACATTTATCTCCCACATTCATGCCATAAGCTGTAATAACTTTCTCCCATACACTTGTTAAAACTTCAAACTTTGATTTGCTATGATAATAGGTAGGCCAAATTCTTTTATCTGGCCCTTGAAGAAAAACAATCAACTTTCCAAATTTTGCTCTTTTGGGTAAATATTTCCGCAAAACCCAGGGTCACCTTCCAAATTAACTATTTTAAAAAATATTTAATAAATACCAAAATCGTGAAGTTGATATTATTTAAATAAAATAATAATTGAAATATACCGGCCTCTTGAGGTCGATTTTATTAATTTAAATTATACACACACATAAATATATATATATATATATATATCAAATTTAATATATAAATCTTCTTAAAATGATCATCGGTATTTCTTTAATTGATAATATTTCATATTTGAACTTTTAATATATAGGACTTGATTTGTTAAACTACTCGACGAGTATATATAATCTCCTACAATCAACATGTTTCATACATTTTCAATCGATTATTATTTTACCTTTTGTGTACAACATCACGAGAGATCCATTTTAAATTCAGGCGTACAAGCTTTAATACAATTTCATATATATACTAGTTTTTTGACATATGCATTTCACGTGATTACCAACTCAGAAAATATGTTATAGTAAATAGTATTGCTTATTTAAGTGAAAATTTAAATAATAAACTTTTCACAAAATAATATTGCAGATTTGTTTGTGAATGTTCAATGTTGATCGTTACATATATATATATATATATATATATCTTATTCACGCGAATCTATGAAGATGGTCAATGAAAAATTTTATTAGTTAAATGTAAATGTGTTAAATAACCACTAAAAATGAATTTTTAAAAGTCAAACTTACCTGTTGCTGGCGACCAGCGGGGCTGCGACGTCCTGCTGCTGCTGCGGCGCTGGCGCTAGTCGCGGGACGGATGGCGTAATGCTGGGGTCGATCAAGGGGCGTGGCAGTAGGGTCGATCAGGGGTGTGGCGCAGGTGAGAGAGGTGGTCAGATTTAAGAGTGAGAGAGGTAGGGTTTTGAGAGAAAGGGGAAAATAATTATCATTCCTTTTTTAAAAGAAGTGTTAATTTACCGACCAGGGGAAGACGGTATCGTTTAAAATAATTATCTATTTTTAAAAATATTTAATATATACCGAAATCGTGAAGTCGATATTAATTAAATAAAATAATAATTGAAATATACCGGCCACTTGAGGTCGGTGTTTATTAATTTATTTTAATATAAGATGATCTCTTGATGTCGATTTTATTAATTAAAATTACACACACAAACACACACATATATATGTATATCAAATTTAATATATAAATTTTATTAAAATGATCATCGGTATTTCTTTAATTAATAATGTATTTCATATTTGAACCATTAATATATAGGACTTGATTTGTTAAACTACCGGAAGAGTATATATAATCTCCTACAATTAACATGTTTCATACAATTTCAATCGATTATTATTTTACCTTTTTCGTAAAACATCACGATAGATCCATTTTAAATCCGGGCGTACAAACTTTAATACAATTTGATATATATATATATATATATATGTACTAGTTTTTCGACACGTGCGTTGCACGTGATTACCAACTAAGAAAATATATGTTATAGTAAATAGAATTGCTTATTTAAGTGAAGATTTGAATAATAAACTTTGCACAAAATAATATTGCACAACTTTTTGTCAAGTCAGAATTGAAACTACCTTTTCTACCGTTCAAGTAGCACAACTTTTCGTTGCATTGTGTAGGAAAATAATTACCTTTTTATTCCTTTTATAATGAGTAAATATTAGTATTATAATGATTCTTTAGGTCATTTTTGTGCTTATGTCATCTATTCATCATTTATAGCATTCTTATAGTGACGACAACCAGTTCGGTCACCTCGTCGTTTGTTTGGTTTTTATGTGAATTTCTATGTTTAGGAACTTTTGAACCTTGAATACTCATTTCCGATCAAAAGTTTAGAAAGATGACCTCACAATCCAATTCTGACAACTCTATCACCTCCACAAGGGTCATTTTAGGCTAGCAGCATGGTTGGCATGACTAACGAGGCTTTCGGTGCGAGTTTGTACGTTTAGACATTTTAACTTTCAAGTTAAGGCCTAAAGTTTGACATTGGTCTACATTCTTTGTAAACGTGCCCGGATAAGAATTCCATCAGTGTGGTTAGCTCTAGAATATCAAATTTTCTCTTGAATGACCCTTTGTGCGAATTTTGGAGGCTCCCGGGCTAATTTCGAACCCCCTTGTGGATGTTGTCTTAAATGGAGTTTTGATGTGGGGCCACTTTTTGTCGATTTGATCTCACATGAAATTTTTTACTATTTCATTGAGCCTGGAATATCAAATTTAGAAGGGTAACATATCTCATTTGCATATATGAGATTTTGAACGAATTCAGAATACCCTGTTAGAGTGTTTCAAGTTGCCAAAACTAGCTGATATGCATCCGCTGATGCAAGACAAATTTGGTCTTCGCTTACTCGTGCTTTGATCCATGTTTTCCGAGACCATGAGAGTTGGCCACCGCCTTAGCAGGGTCCAGGCCACATTTGCAAAGGGTTAGGCTCCTGGCCTTCACTTTCGCAGGGACCCGATCGCATTCACGGGCCCCTTGCTTCTCTTGCCTTCGCGTTCAAAGGATTCTTGCCACATTCGCAAAGGGCAAACTTCTTCTGCTCTGCATTTGCGTGACCTCTAAGCTATATTAGCAAAGAGCGAAACACAAGGCAAGTTTAAGTACCAACTTCCATCAGCGATTATACTATCAATTTAACTCCATTCTCAGTGATTCGAAGTCTTGTAATTATGAACTGTTGAGGATATGTGTGTCGATTGTTGGAAACTATTGTAGGCTCTCTATTCGAGGTAAATTTGAGTTATTGTAGGCTATCATGACTTGTTTTTATGCTCTAAATTTTGAATTGTTGTATGTTGGCTATCTTGACTGCTCTGAGCCTCGAATTGTGTTCCATTTTGGAACACAAGTTCAAGGTAATATTTTAGACCTTTTGACAAAGTCAATTTTGGAATTTCTGGTGCGGATCCCATGATCCACATTTGATTCAAAAGTTGACCCATTTTCATTTATGTGTATTTGGTGTTGAAATGATTGTATTGACGTTATGATCCTATTTTTGATAGCGTGACAACATTCTGAGGCCATTGGCAAGGGAAAGGCTCCGACATTGTGATTTAGAGCATGCGAGATCGGCCTAAAGGTAGACTATGACTTCCCTTCTCTTAGATTGAGGTTGAATATGTAATTACATGTTGATTAGAATGAATTGGGGGCGGGTACCTAGGTTTTCTTATTTACTTTTCTTTATACCATGTTTTATTGGCTTTATTTTGGGTGTAGTACCATGCTAGTCGGGGATTATGGGTTTATTTCTATTTTTGTGAGTCAACTTGGATGTTGTTATTATGGTATAATTAAGCATGCTTGGCCTTAGTCTAGGACTAGACTAGTTGTTGCCTTAGACCTGCGATACTTGTTGTGTTTAGGACTTATTCCTTCTCTGACATCGTTTCAGATGGTTTAACTCCTTATAGACTGAAGTAGCAGACTTAAGTCTAATCGAATGAGCCTAAGTTTAGGCGTTGATTCAGTTTTGCAAAGTTTCTATTCACTCTCCCTATTTCTACGACCCCATTGCGATACCAGAGGCTTTTATGCTTTGCTGGGTGACTCAGGATTGGAGTGGCGCAGACCGAAGACCTTTTATCAATTCCTTGAGTTAAACGTTGTTCCACTGTAGTTTGGGTTATAGATGATACGTGATACTTCGAAGTTCTTATTGGTGCCCACGGGTTTACTCTTGCTAACTTGGCTAGTGCCCTTGGGAGTTTACTATCTGGATGGGCGATGGTCTTATTTGTACCCCCAGGTTTAGTCTTGCTAGCTAGGTCGGAGCCCTTGTGATTTTATTGTCTGGCTGGGTGATGCTATTATTGGTTCCCTCGGGTTACTCTTGCTAGCTAGGTTGGTGCCCCTGGGAGTTTATTGTCTGGCTAGGCGGCCCTAGGGTTTAATTTTGCTAGGTGGGCTGGTGCCCCTATGAGTTTATTGTCTGGATGGGTGGGCCCATTATTGGGTGCTTATGGTTTGAGGTGGTTACTTGGGGCTCGATGTCCGGATTACACTTACTGGATCTAGATTCACTTCACTTCGCTCTTGTAGTTTAGCTATTTTGTGTACATGTCAAGCTTATAGAGGTTCGTTCGGATTTTACTTAAACTTGCGCACGAGTGTACCTTTTGGGTTTATGGGTCTAATTAGGTTTAATTTAGTTGTAGTCTTTATTTCTTGTACTCTCATGTGCTTTTGTTGAAATTCCACTTTGACCTTTGTTGGTGTCTAGATTCTATCTTTTCATGTTATTTTTACCATCCTTGCTCAGTTAGCCTATGAAGCCTACGGGGTACCTTTAGTTTGGTACTTATACTATACTATGCATCTATTTCGTGGCAGCAACAACTTTTGGATCAAAGGTGAAAGTGAGCACTTCGTGTCTTGTACTTGCCTCTATATATAATGTTTTTGAAAATTTTAAATTCTTTTGTAAAAGAAAATATAGTATTTTTCTATTTTTAAATCTTTGTATAGTTATACTTGCTAAAGTTGGCAATTCTAGTTCACTTAAACCTCAAAAGAAATGGTGTCTTCACTAACTTCGAATTTCCAACCCAAACTTCAAATTTCCTCTTCTATTTGTTAATCTCTAACTAGTTATCGACCCCATAGGTCAAAGATATGTGTTTAATAACCACTAAAAAATATTTTTTGATAGTCAAACTTACTTGCTGCCGGCGACCAGTGGAGCTGCGATGTCCTGCTGCTGTTGCGGCATTGTGGCGTAGCGTTGGGGTCGATCAAGGGGCGTGGCTTTGGGGTCGATCGGGGGTGTGGCGCAGGTGAGAGAGGTGGTCAGATTTAGGAGTGAGAGAGGTAGAGTTTTTAGAGAAAAGGGAAAATAATTATCATTCTTTTTTTAAAAGAAGTGTTAATTTACCGACCACGAGATGGCTGTATCTTTCAAAATAATTATTTATTTTAAAAAATATTTAATAAATAACGAAATCGTGAAGTCGATATTATTTAAATAAAATAATAATTGAAATATACCTTCCTCTTGAGGTCGGTGTTTATTAATTTATTTTAATATAAGTTGACCTCTTGAGGTCGATTTTATTAATTAAAAATACACACACACACACACACAGACATATATATATATATCAAATTTAATATATAAATCTTCTTAAAATGATCATCGGTATTTCTTTAACTGATAATGTATTTCATAGGACTTGATTTGTTAACCTACTCGACGAGTATATATAATATCCTACAATCAACATGTTTCATATATTTTCAAACGATTATTATTTTACCTTTTGCATACAACATCACGAGAGATCCATTTAAAATTTGGGCGTACAAACTTTAATACAATTTGATATATATATATATATATATATATATATATATATTTATATATATATATATACTAGATTTTCGACACGTGCGTTGCACGTGATTACCAACTCAGAAAATATATGTTATAGTAAATAGTATTGCTTATTTAAGTGAAAATTTGAATAATTAACTTTGCACAAAATAATATTGCAGATTCTTTTGTGAATGTTCAATGTGGATCGCCATATATATATTTTATTCATGTGAATCTATCAAGATGGTCAATGTAACAATTTATTAGTTAAATGTAAATATGTGTTAAATAACCAGTGAAATGAATTTTTGAAAGTCAAACTTACCTGCTGCCGGCGACTAGCGAAGTTGCGACGTCCTGCTGCTGCAGTGGCACTGGAGTCGATCGCGGGATGGGTGGCGTAGTGCTGGGGTTGATCAAGAGGTGTGGCGCTGGGTTGATCGGGGGTGTGGCGCAGGTGAGAGAGGTGGTCAAATTTGGGAGTGAGAGAGGTAGGGTTTTGAGAGAAAAGGGAAAATAATTATCATTCCTTTTTTAAAAGAAGTGTTAATTTACTGACCACGGGATGACGGTATCTTTTAAAATAGTTATCTATTTTTAAAAATATTTAATAAATACTGAAATCGTGAAGTTGATAATATTTAAATAAAATAATAATTAAAATATACCGGCCTCTTGATGTTGGTGTTTATTAATTTATTTTAATATAAGCTGACCTCTTGAGGTTGATTTTATTAATTAAAATTACACACACACACACACATATATATATATATATTAAATTTAATATATAAATCTTCTTAAAATGATCATCGATATTTCTTTAATTGATAATGTATTTCATATGTGAACCATTAATATGTAGGACTTGATTTGTTAAACTACTCGACGAGTATATATAATTTCCTACAATTAACATGTTTCATACATTTTCAATCGATTATTATTTTACCTTTTGCGTACAACATCACGAGAGATCCATTTTAAATTCGGGCGT
Organism: Solanum bukasovii; assembly: GCA_029582585.1. Lineage (NCBI taxonomy): Eukaryota > Viridiplantae > Streptophyta > Magnoliopsida > Solanales > Solanaceae > Solanum > Solanum bukasovii. Next base: position 64,901 of record JAJOOI010071333.1, on the reverse strand, counting down.
ACAAACTTTAATACAATTTGATATATATATATATATATATATACTAGTTTTTCGATACGTGCGTTGCACACGATTACCAACCCAGAAAATATATGGTATAGTAAATAGTATTGCTTATTTAAGTGAAGATTTGAATAATAAACTTTGGACAAAATAATATTGCATATTCTTTTGTGAATGTTCAATGCGGATCATCATATATATATATATATATATCTTATTCACGCGAATCTATGAAGATGGTCAATGAAAATTTTTATTAGTTAAATGTAATAATGCATATATTTATTTCAATTTGATGAAAATACGTTGTTTTACTAGTCGACAACGTAATTGCATGCTATCAAACACAAATTACATTATAAATGCATAGTCTAAAATTGTACCCATGAGAACATAACCCCCTGAACTGTTCTAAATATCATAGAAAGATACATGTCTTTCCCCTTAGATCTAATTTTTCATGTGGAGAAAAAGATTATGAACAAAAGTGGTACAAACCGAAGAGTTAGAAAAAACTCAAATAAAATTTTGTTTTCTCCACAACTCATGGAATAACATTAGATTACTTTTAAAAAACTGCATTAGTTTTGTCACGACCCGAGACTACCCCCTAGACGTGAAACGTCATACTTGACTGTAACAAACCGAACCGTCGTTAGTTAGGAAAAGCAAGGATTTGGGAAATTCTAGGCAACTGTCTCGCCAAGGCGGGCCAGATGCCGTTGGGGCGGCGGCATCAGAGTTGGGTAAATTGGCGCCGGAGCGGGTTAGGCGAGACAGAATGTAATTAAACCGAATCCTTATTTCTCCCTTATTCCTAAAATACATAAATAAGTCGTAAAACACCCTAGAAACCTTAGAAAAGCTGATCTAAGCTTGGGAGAGATGAAGAAAGGGATTTTTGTGTAGTTGTTTGGCGCCTAGGTAGGCTAGGTTTTATGATTTGAGTAGTTGTAAATCCGTGTTAACTGTATAAATATCTAAAATCAATGATAAGATTTATGCGTAGACTCTCATGCACCGAATAAATTGTGATTAAATCCTGGAAATAGTGCCCTAGATGATGAACTAGCGTTAGGTATGATGGAATTAATGCTAATGAGATATTCGCGGATGACTAGTTCGTAGGTGATGGTTGCGATTCTATGATTGTGTAATGTTTGTTTGTTCTTGCTTCATTATGATACTTGTACATGTATGAATGTTGCAATGTTGATCACACCTGTTGTAAATGAGATAGATGAATGATGATTGCCATGAAATCATGATGTAAACGTATGATCTTGATGATGTACTTGTGATTGTGATTATGGTGTGTGAATGGGATCGGTTGTCACGTTCCGGCATAACTGACTGGGATCAGTTGCCACGTTCCGGCATAACTAACTGGGATCAGTTGCCACGTTCCGGCCTAAATATGGATCGGTTGCCACATTCGGGCATAAACATTGGATTGTCTGCCACGTTCCGGCACACTAACTTGGATCGGATACTACGAACTGGTATGCTAACAGTTTGGGTTTAGGTTCCATGAGAGAACCACTGAATTGGGTTCCATGAGAGGACTAATGACGTGATATAATTGTGATAGTTTGAGGAAGGTGAAGTGATATAATGTTGAGCATATTGATATTATTGTATATATGTTCGATCTGTGTATGTGATAACTAATGTCGTATTTACCTAAGATGTTTTATAGTTATGAAGTCTTATGCTCGATGGCTATTATATACGACATAACGTGATAGGTACCTTGATGTTGGGTGATCCAGAGGGGGAACATCCAAATTAGGGAGGAGTAGGGTAAGAGGGGAGTGAAGGTTGCACAAATCAATAATAACCGGGTAAAAGGCGTCGCGTGTAGTAGTGGTAAGGCGTGTAATAGTGGTTGTTACGTAATTACTTAGGTGGAATTCACCGTGGGAAAAATAAAGGAGTTGTGGTTAGTAGAAAGCTTGACCCAATGGTTTTATATGGCCAAGTCTGGAAATTTTGAGGGAAGTAAGGCTTGTTTGGGTGGTTGTAAGTGTATTTGGGGAATATTGTACGTGTTAAAATGGTTAGGCTATGATTGGGAACCTAGAATAGGTTGGCTATAAAATGGTTAGTTGTTGGAGCGCTAGTGGGTTGAAGGTAATTCGAGAAAGAGTAAAGGTGGAGAAGCGAGGGGTATTATAACATGTTCATATTGTTGAATTCTTATATTATGCGGTGGGCGTCGAGTTGACCGATGATGCCTACCAGTACGTGTGTTTTGTACTGACACTACTCTTGCTATGTCTTTTGACATAGTCTGGTTGCAGTATCAGTGATCTTTCCTTAGGTGTAAACGAAGAATCTGTAGCAGCTTCTACTTTTCCTTCCGCATGGTGGGAGCTGTGTCATGTACTATATTGTCCAAATTGTACTCTTAGTAGCTCTTGTACCTGTTTAGACTAGGTCCTTGGGGTTGTTAATTACTTTTCAAGTCTTAACTATAATTTATTTATAAAGGGTTATTTTATAAAGATGTATGTTTCCCATTCATATCCGTCTTTCGTTAATTATTTTTCCGCATGTTTTAACTTTTTGAGTATAAGGGTTCTCTTACTTAGGTGTTAGAGTGGGTGCCCGCTTGGCCCGGTGGGTTGTGTCGTGTCAAATTGGTATGAGAGCCTAGGTTACCGATCTCCCCGTAAAAGAGAAAACTGTGAAGTAAACTCCTGCGGATTGGTGTGTTGACGTCCACATCTAATCTTTAGGAAGCTACGAAGCATTCCAATAAATTTTCTCCTCTCTTCTCTCCTTTCGTGCGAGTGTTGCTTGTGGTATGAGTTGAGTCTAATTGCTATCTCCCGATTCCAATTGGTATCTCAACAAGGTGAACTGGACATCGTTGGTACGACTGAAAGGATACAAGCTAAAGTTAATTGGAACTTAGAAGGTTCCAATTGGTATCTGACCTTAGGGGCTGTACGAGGCATAGACGATCAGTAATGGTCGTCTATGGAACAAACTAATTAATAAGGTGAAATTGTTATGATATGTAGCTGTAATTGTGAATGTGTGCTTCGTGTTGTCTGGATTAGTTGTGATTATGAGAATTATTCCTTGCTTGGAAGTGATAATATGATTCTGTGTGCAATAAATGTGTGTCTGAACCTAGTTATGGTTAATGTGCTAGCCGAATTGTTGAAATTATGTGCGCGTGACAACTTGAGTATCATGAAACTCGTTGTGGAAGGAAAGTCATGACTAGTTAGGTGCATGCGTCTAGATAAATTACGACGTTGTTCGTAAGCAAGAAATCCGGACGTGCGATGCGACCAGCTGGTAACTATGCAAACGTCTGGGTGTATCCTGGGAATGTGTGGGTTATGATACTGAGTTATAAGAAGAAATTGGTTTGTGTATTATGGTTCGATTTGGGATAGCCAAGGATCACTCCTAGTCAGAGGATTATTGGAATTTAATGGTATGTATGATAAAACGGGGGAACCTTGGGAAAATTTAGGGGAACGAAAAAGGACCCAGAATTTTGGGTCTGGGTTCTGGTCCTGCCTGAGCCGCTAGGGCGGGATTATTCCCGCCATAGCGAGGCTGCCAGAGCGAGGTTATTCCTGCCAAAGAGAGATTATTCCCGCCAAAGCAGGACAGGGTGAGGCAAAATTTCAGCCTGCCTCCCCTGTTTCCCTTAGTTACAGATTATCAAACCCTAATGATATCCAGATTGACCCAGTCAGAAACAGTTGATAAACTTAGTAATTAATTGAAAGGCTGTGAAAACCGCAGAAAAACAAACATCCATCTGTTACAAAAACACAATAAATCGAAAGGTAAAAGCAGAGTTGTCCAAATTACAAGCCCAAGAGGGGCGAAGGGAAAACTGATCAGGGACTCTCAGATTGGGTGGTGTCGATGTCTGAATCGAGGTTCGCTGGGGTGTCACGCCAGACCAAGCCTCATTTAACATAGAGAAATCCCTGAAGTTCGGCGGCTCTAGTCGCGGAAGTTCCTTGTCGGGGGCAACGCAAGTAAATATGGTCTTGATAGTCTTCCACATCCGAAGCATCAAACGATCCCAGACCACACCCTTTCTCATCTCCTTACGCAGCTGGCGGCTGAGCATTTCGACCTCCAGGGAAGTTCTGGGTGGAACCAGAGTGAATTCAGTATAGGCCTAATTCTGCTTTTATTTCAACGAAATAACCCCTAAACAGTGCCCAAATTTGAGTTTACGTCAAGAAGACCTTTCAACTTCCCCCACCCATTTTCGTACCGATTCTACCATGTTTTTACGAAATCCTTATACCCAGGACGTTGTGAAGACGTTGAGGACGTAAGGGAAACTTCCATGCTGCGCTTATTTATCAACACTAACAACCCATGTTCATTTTCGATTGACTACCCAAACACCCTTCTAATTCGATCAATTAATCGGCATGCAATCGATGTTAGTTGAGCAATGTAGTAAGAAGTGAAAAGATTGCGAAAAATACCTGAATTTTGACGTCTGGAGCAAAGTGATTCGAGAGAGTTTTGGGTGGTTTGAGTTTGATAAAAGGAGAATGAGGAAACCTTTCCCCATTTTTCCCTCTTTACTGTTTCTGATCTCCCGCTACAGCGGGAGGATTTCCACTACAACGGCTCTGCCTTAGCAGGAGGGCTGCTGCCCTAGCGGGACAGGATGTGTAGTGTTGAACGCGTTCGACCTCGTGTGTTGCATTTGAGTCTCTTCTAGTCTGGGAGTATAGTACCTTTTCATGTGTTAATTAATTGAGAGGTTGCGATTAATCGTAGTTTCTGTGGTGTATCAATTCGGTAGTGGGGAGTGTCCCAAAATTATAGCATGGGACGTCTATGAACTAGTCGTTCGGGGACGAATGAGAGGTAAATTGGTATCTATTGCAACAACCTGAATCGTCGTTAATTAGGAAAATCAAGGATTCGGGAAATTCTGGGCCACTGCCCAGGGCGGGCCAGATGCCGTTGGGGCTGCGGCGCCAGAGTGAAGTAAGTTAGAGCCAGAGCGGGTAAGGCGAGACAGAATGTAAATAACGTGAATCCTTATTTCTCCCTTCTTCCTAAAATACTTAAATAAGTCGTAAAACACCCTAAAAGCCTCAGAAAAGTTGATATAAGCTTGGGAGAGATGGAGAAAGGGATTTCTAGCGCAATGATGGCGATGGGTTGCCGATTTCCAGCCAAGATCACCGTTGCATATTCCGGAAACAAGAATTGAAGTCAATTTCTCCGTGCAGCTGCCTGGCGCCCAGGTAGGCTGGTTTTATGAATTGAGTAGTTGTAAATCCGTGTTCACTGCGTAAATATCTAAAATCAATTATAGGATTTATGCGTAAACCCTCGTGCAATGAATAAATTGTGATTAAATCTTGAAAAAAGTGCCCTAGATGATGAACTAGGATTAGGTATGATGGAATTAATGCTAATGAGATATTCACGTATGAGTAGTTCGTAGGTGATGGTTGTGATTCTATGATTGTGTGATGGAATTATGATACTTGTATATGTATGAATGTTGCAATGTTGATCATACTTGTAAATGAGATAGATGAATGATGATTGCAATGAAATCATGATGTAAATGTATGATCTTGATGATGTACTTGTGATTGTGATTATGGTGTGTGAATGGGATCGGTTGCCACGTTCCGACATAATTAACTGGGATCAGTTGCCACGTTTTGGCATAAATATGGAAACGGTTGCCACGTTCTGGCATAAATATGGGATCGGCTGCCAATGTTCTTACACACTAACTTAGATCGGATACCACGAACTGGTATGCTAATTGTTTGGGTTTGGTTTTCATGAGAGAACCACTGAATTGGGTTCCCATGAGAGGACCAATGACGTGATATAATTGATAGTTCGAGGAAGATGAAGTAATATATTGTTGTGCATGTTGATATTATTGTATATGTTCGATTTATGTATGTGATAATTGATGTCGTATTTACCGAAGATGTTTTATAGTTATGAAGTCTTATGCTCGATGGCTATTATATATGGAGTAACGTGATAGGTACCTGGATGTTGGGTGATCCGGAGGGGGAATGTCCAAATCAGGGAAGAGTAAGGTAAGATGGGAGTGAAGGTTGCAAGTATTGTTAATAACCGGGTAAAGGTGTCACGTGTAGTAATGGTAAGGAGTGGAAATAGTGGTTGTGACATAATTACTTAGGTGGAATTCACCTTGGGAAAAAAAGGAGTTGTGGTTAATAGAAAGCTTGACGCAATGGTTTTACGTGGCCATGTCTGGAAATTTTGAGGGAAGTAAGGCTTGTTTGTGTTGTTGTATGTGTAATTGGTGAATATTATACGTGTTAGAATGGTTAGACTATGATTGGGAATCTAGAATAGGTTGGCTATAAAGTGTTTAGTTGTTGGAGCGCTAGTGGGTTGAAGGTAATTCGAGAAAGAGTAAAGGTGGAGAAGCGAGGGGTGTTATAGCACTACTCTTGTTATGCCTACCAGTACGTGTGTTTTGTAATAATACTACTCTTGTTATGCCTTTTGACATTGTCTGGTTGCAGGATCGGTGTGGTTTGCTTAGGTGAAGACGAAGAATCTCCAGCAGCATCTACTTTTCCTTCCGCATGGTGGGAGCTGTGTCATTTACTATATTGTCCAAATTGTACTGTTAGTAGCTCTTGTACCTGTTTAGATTAGGTCCTTAGGGTTGTTAATTACTTTACAAGAGTTAACCAGAATTTATTTAAAAAGGGTTCTTTTATAAAGATGTATGTTTCCCATTCATGTCTGTCTTTCGTTAACTTTTGGAGTATGAGGGTCTCCTACTTAGGTGTTAGAGTGGGTTCCCGCACGGCCCGGTAGGTTGGGTCGTGTCATTGACTCTGAAGGGTCTCGTACAAGCCTCTTAATATTCATAACACTCGATATAAGAAAAATGGTACGGAATTAAATTTTTCTTTAAAACCATACAATCAAAATTCTCATTTAAAACTTCGAAAATAGCGGGTGTCTATTGTCTCACAAGGCCATATAAAACAACATCTAGAAAACTAAAGTAGGGACACTGCCCTTTTACAATCGAAAGTCTAACAATAGTCTTTTACATGAAAGAAAAGAAACATCTAAACTCTTGTCCTCGATCTATGTGGACATACCACTTAGGCTTGGGGAATTTAAAATCCAAGGTTCAACTAGAGAGAGTCAAACCTAGTACCAATCCCTACACTTCATAAAGGTAAAGAATATGGGTTAGCACAATTAAGTAATAAGTATGATAGCCATGCAAAAACCATGCTTAAAAAGGACATTTTATTTGTAAGTCATGCTTTTATGCCATTTTGATAAAACTTCGTGAACGTAAGTATAAGAAGCATAATAATCAAACATAACCAACATACAAGTCATTTCATCACATTGTAGACATAATCAACATATAAACCATTACCTTCACATTAAGCCTTCACCTCAAGTAACCCTCTAGCTATACTTTGTACAATGTATGGATAGCGTCCCATACCACCATCTACACTAAAGTACCACCTTAAAGTCACCAAACGTGAACTTACCATTCAACCTTTCCATCTTCACACCATACTCATACATAAGAGACATAAACATTTCATAAGTCACATCAACACATTAGGACCAGCATCTAGGACAACCCTAAGTCATACTTGTGCAATGTATGAGTAGCATCCCATACTACTACTCTCACTAAGTACTCCTTTGGAGCCACCCTAAACAAGGTACATTCATACACAATAATTCATGATAAGGAAGTAACTCATATTACAATCAAAGTATAGCATGCATCATCTCATTTAAGCCTATAAGTCAACATACTTCATTTTCTTTATATAGAGTACATTCATTCATTTAACAGTATAAAGGAACACACCACAACTACTCTCAAAGTTTACTTGTGAAATGCATAAATGGTGTCCCATACTACCACCCATACTAAGTAGTACATTCTTGAGAAGCCATAGTTCATTAACATTCTTTGTGGGGGTAAGCCTTAACCGACATAGACCATGAGAGCTAAATCATGGAATCTCGGTGTCACCCTCACCGGATAAGGGATTCCTACTTGCCTAAGGTAGGACCATTGTTTTTAGCTTTAGTGGATCCACTAGCTAGACCTATGTTGGCATATAGTTATGGGATAGGGAGATTGCTACTAAGTACCCCGCCTCAACTAACGGATGAGCACCCATCTTAAGCCATATCCACTCGGTGCATAACATTATTCCCCACAGAGTACTTAACACTCATTATATTAGTTCATTATGGGATAAGAGATTGTTACTAGATACTCCGCCTCAACTCCCGGATGAGCATCCATCTCAAGCCCAACATTCATTAAAATGGGATATAGAGATTGTTTCTAGATACTCTGCCTCAACTCCTAGATGAGCATCCATCTCAAGCCCAACATTCATTAAAATGGGATATAGAGATTGTTACTAGATACCCCACCTCAACTACCGGATGGGGATCCATCTCATCCCTACATTCATTCAAAGATGAAAATGACCTTTCTACTAAGAATCCCCACATTGCGGGAAAGATATTTCACAATATGTCATTATGATATATTAGTGTATAATTCAGAACAACCTTTCAATCAAGACATCATCATTAACATAATCATAGAAACTTCATTCATTATTCATTTATGAGTGTGTGCATATGTGAGAATAGCCTTTCACATAAAACCTCATCATTCATAAGTGCTAATTGAGAATAAGACTCCAATCATAACATTATTACATTATAAACATGACCATAATACATTCATAGAGATCATACACAAATAATTCTCATCTTAATCATATAATCAAAATCATACATTAATCAACATACTTTGCCTTTCAAGGCCATGATCACAATATACATAGTAACTAAACACCTCCACATTTCAAGTGGATCAATAGCTCAAGCACAATTTTACTTCAACGTGTAATTTGACCAGAAATTGCCCTTTCAAGGCCATGATCACAAGTCACCAAAAAACCCTAGAATACTTCAAGTAGGCCTAAATAGTGACATGATTCAATCAACTAGATCAATATAAGCTTTAAACAATTCAGTATAATTCATGATCAATCAAACCTAATTCACAATTCACAAATTTAAGAATTTGGGGAAAACATGGGTTCTAGGAAGAAATCATCTTAATTCATCTTTAAATCCACAATTCATTCGTTATTTAATGCAATAAATCCTTTGAAAATCGTTTGGAATCGAACCCATGCCAAGATTGAAAACTAGGTTTTTGGGTAAACTTTGATATTTGAAATCACCTTTGAAATTGGCTCCTTGAAAGAAAATAAGTCAAGGATGAAGACTACCATACCTTTAATGGAAGAAATCCACGTAAATCCCTTGAAAAACTTGAAGTTTTGACCTTGGAAGCTTGAATCCTTCACCTGCAATGGAGGTTTCTAGTGAGAGAACTTTTAAGAAGAGATGTGGGTTTGTATTTTGGGTTTTGACATAATGAAGTTAATAATGACTTTAATACTTTAAAAAACCAATAAAAACCATCCATTAACTAAACTAACCAAAGGAGGAATTTACTAAGTTGCCCCTCCACTTGGCCGATTTGGACAGCAACACAGGCAGTGACTCACGGATCGCAAGTCTACTAACGGACCGTCCTATTGGTCCGTGGTCTGGGGCAGCAGGTTGGCAATAGGGGTCTTGACCTACGGAGGCCATCCACAGGGCGTGGATGGACCTACGGAGCGTGGTCCCCTTCCGTAGGTCACCAAACTTTTGGTGACTTTCATGGTTCTTTGGGGTCTTGGGGGTTAGACTAAGGGTCCTCCTCAAGGACCCCTAGGGTGGTCCTTGGGGAGTCGTACCATGATGTTTGACCCCTAAACCCCTCAACCAAAGCTCGTAACCTCATTCTACACATTCGAACCACAAAACAAACTCAACACACAATCGTTAGGCTCTAGATTCACTTATTCATTTTACAGGTCGTTACATTATCCCCCACTTAGGAACATTCGTCCTCGAATGACACTTTAAACACATTAAGGGGTTAACGACTCAAGACTAGCAGCCCATCATGCATGCAACATCATAAACAAATGCGCAAAAATAGGAGGAAACATCAACTCCACATCAATAAGCTCATTGCAACACAAGAAAGTAAGAACTACATCTACAAACTCATTATGCAACATAACTTCAACATTTCTTATTCCATTGGACGAATTACCTTCTCCAACTCATATCATGCTCATCATAACATCAAAAGGCAAATCATGCAATTACTCTGAAAAGCACAGTTAGGCATGTTCAACAATTCACCTCATGAAACATATAGACAACTCATACTACATGCACATCGACATGAGGAACATAATTTGTGAAAACTCAATTTCTTATTTAAACATAAACTTATCAAGAACATGCATATCATAAGGAGACCATCGAAACACATAATCACGCATGACTCCAAAACATGAAACAAGCTACAAGGAACTCTTGGTCTCAAGCTTGAATAGGAATAGAAGGAAAGAGATAATGATATCAAAACTCTCAACAACCTTACTATTAAACATACTATCCCACACTTAGGAGTAAACCCAACTAAAGCTAACATGGAAACAACATAGGAACTTCAATACAACATTCACAATAAAAAGGAACTTATCAACATCTCATGAAAGGGACTTATTTACCCCTCTATTTCTTAACTTGTCGGTCTAAGATCCCAATTGGTACCTCTAAACTAGGGAGATTTTCATTAAGCAACTCTTGCTCACTACCAACTTGATCAACACCACTCAAGGTGAAAACTCAAGTCAACCTAAATCATGAACACCAAGGATACTCAATGACCTTACCATCTAAGCACATTATCCCCCCACTTGGGAGTAGGCCTATACAGGCTCTTTTAAACATCACCTCTTTTAACACAATTCAAAACTTATCATGACATTCTACCAACAACACACATAATATAATACAACTCATTCATACTAAAGACAACATCTCTATCAATCACCTTAAATCTTACAAGTCACATAGCCATAATTGGCATCACAACCAACCCTTCTCCCTCACTTCCTCTAGCATAAGCCTTTCAAGTGGCCATACCCTTAAGACCATCGGATAAGGAATTAGAGAGAGACATTCTAGAGTTAAACTCTATGGCACGACTTCAAGAATATGAAAGAAGTGTAACTTCCTAACGTCCTATAGCCGCTCGGTCATAGATGTATGATGTTCGACGTAATCAACTGACACTATTTTGGTTCATGTGCCAACGATCGTGTGTAGTGATATAACCCAACCAAGGGTTGGGATCGTTCCCACAGGGAGTGGTTTCGAAAATTAATAGAAAAATAATATTAAGTTCTAATTAGTCATAGCTATAAACATTACCGAATACAAACATACTAAATCTAAAGGGTGACGCAAGCGTCAATTGTCAATGGGGGTTTATATTAGTTAACAACTAAAAAGAGCAAAAATATAAGGAAACGAGATAGAGAGACGACATTCTTGGGATGTGACAGGAATATGGGATAAACTAGACTATCAGGTACATGCTTTTGATAGTAAATTGTTGAGTATTTGTGACTAGGCTAGACTACAGTGGGGGGAAATTTTCTCTCGAAAAACTTACCCTGAATCAACTCGGTTTCTCTCGAACACCGAGTTGCCGCATTAAGCACAGCCTCTGCCTTAGTCCATTCACTCTCTCAAGCTGAATGTGTGGGAGAAGGACTAGGATTCACTCTCTCGAGCTGAACCCATGTCGACCCAATACCACCGGCCGTCAATTTATAGTTTTAGTTTTACAACCTATCTCTCGAGTAAGCCAAAAACACTAAGATGAAATCGTATTTGCAACTACAATTCCATTAAGTTCATACACAACTACTAAATGAAATAATATTTTTTTAAAAAAAACCATCAAAAAGCAAGACCCAACAGTTCATTTAACCCATATTCACAAAATCACACCCCAAGAATTTGGGGTTTTTTAGCTAGACATGTAAAAGAGATAAAAATTTATACCAATTTCAGTTTCCATCAACTTGGTATGAAGAATTAAGTCTTAAAACACGGCAAGAGTGAAAAAACTTTGAGACCCACGCCCAATTTCTTGGAGTTGAAAGCCTTTGAATCTTCAAGGTCTTAGAACAAAGTCTCCGAAACCCTCTAAAACTTAAACTCTCTAAAAAATTGTAATAAGTTCGAATAATAGAAGTGATCCTAAGCTAGAAATTTAAAACAAGTATTTATAGTGTTTGAAAATTTGTGCTGCGGAGAACCATTCAGCGTAGTTAGTCGGGATCACCGATACACTCGGCGATCTGCCATTTGGTCGATTTCTTCATCTACTTGCTTTTGCCTTCAGCCTCTTCGCGTTTTGAGTCATTGGGCGATATGGTACTGCATCGCGGAACTACTTGGCGACACGCCGACTGCTCCATTTCATCGCCAACTTGATCTTTCCCTTCAGGGCTCAGCACACTAGAGCAAAAGGCGATCTCCAAGACGATCGGCGACTTGCCAACTGGGCTCGGTGATCTTCAGGCCTTCATTTCTTTGTTATTTTCAGCCGCCTTGTTCCTTCTTGCCTAGTAGTGTCAATGTTTTGTCTCAAACTCCAAATACATGAAACTTAAGGATTTACATCAGATACTGAGACAAAATATGCATTTGAGGACACTAATTCTATCAAAATATATACCTAAATGAGTCCAATTTGTGGAATCATCAACACCCCAACTTAAACCTTTGCTTGTCCTCAAGTAAAACTCAAGTTCAGCAGTTCAAAAGGAATGTCTCAAATAGTGCTACACAAGACTCAACTTACTCATGCAAGGATCAATTGTATACTCAAAAGACTCAAGTTGTGGCACACCATTATCAAAGATTCTCAAGCTCACTATACTTGCTTCAAATGCAAGTTCAAGCTCAACAAAGGTATTCAAATGCCCTCACATAAAGAATGATTCCATATTCACACAAAATGTTTAATCATTTAAAGTTCCGGAATCAAATGCAACGCTCACTCTCACAAAGAAGAACACAATGCATGCTTTCACCCATAGGTTTGCCTGTAATTTCCAATCAACAATTGTTTCAGCTCACTCAAGATCAAAAAGGTCTTTTCAAGGCTTGTAATAGGGCTAAGTGCATAGGTATGGTCATTTAGGCTCAGTGACTTTCATCATCGTGAAATGTGGTGCTCACAACACTTCCTTTCCTCTTCTTTCATCATTTTCTTTTGTGCTCATAAGTCATTCAATTATTCACTCTCCATGTATTGTTCGGGAACCCTATTTCTTTTGTACTTTATTCCGCAACTTTTTCCTTCTTTTTCTTCTTCTTTTTCTTTCTTTTCTCTCTATTTTTTTTTGTATGGAGGTGTTCCATTTTTCCAAACACCATGGGTTAAAGGGGACTTTTCTTGCACTTCTTGACTTTCCTTTTCTTTTCACCACACCCCCAACTTAGGCTTTTTGCCTAAGTTGGATATTCAATCAACAATAAATCATGAGGATAATGGGTAGTGGATTTAAGAAAGTTCATGTTTTCATCAAGTTTCTTCCAAAGAAAGCTAAGGCTTAAGGGGTGTTCAAAAGAGGTTCACACACTCACAAGGTAGGTAGCAAAAGAGGTGTATGTTAAATTGGCTCACACTTTTCGAAGTTACCTAAGATCATATCAAGAGATAGCCTTTCTTAGTCGACCGGACCAACAGGGTAAATTCTAGGTGTTGTGATACATGGTTTACAGTAGGCTGATCACACAATGCATCGACAGCAAAGTCAAACAAGACTCCACACTTTTGCTAGTGTGCAACGTTCATCACAAGAGAATCAATTTGATACTTGGCTAGTCACAACAAGATGCAAAGAGTTCACATATTGACTATGTAACTTCACTTGGTCTCATCGTAGCCGCGCATTCATGTTCGTTTGGTTATGAGCACTATTTGAGTCATCGATATTGATCAAAACCGAGACTCAAATTTGCTAAAGAACAACCACATTCTACACGTACAAGAGGTTGCGAAATATTTGGAAAAAAAAGGAAGGGTCAAAATCATTTACAATTTAAAATAAAAGGAGCCACAAGCTCGAACATCCGCTAAAAATAGTATAAAACACAATTTTAAGCACAACGACCCAAATATATAAACAAAACACGAACATCATTATTCACACAAAAGGTGGGCCTCACCCCACCACAAATAAAAACTATTTGTCCTCAAATGCAAATGAATTAAAATATCCAAAAAGTGAAAGAAAGTAAGATACAAAGGGAGGTAAGGTAAGCATCTTGTCTATGCAGTCTCTCTATCTGTCAGGGCATCAGTGCCTGGTGTATCGGTGTGGACTTGGATCTCAGTACCTGGAGTCATGCCAGAAGAGCCAGCTCCACTAGAGACAATCAGAAAGGCCTGCACAGCTGCATCTATCATGGCTGCTTCAGTCTCAGTCAGGTCCTCATGTGCAGCTCCCTCAGTCTCCTCAAGCATTTCCTCATCAGTCTCTGCCTCTGACTAGGGATCAGTTGTCTGCTCTGTTCTATCCCCATGTCCGGTGGTGGTCTGAGGCATCTCAGGCACATTTGGAATCTACACTGTTCCCAAGACCATGGACATATCGGTGGACTTCAGGTAGTCCACATCTTTTCTCAGCTTAGCAATGGTGGCTTTTAAAGCCTTCACCTCCTCTGTGGCCCCTTGGTCGCGTTCACACACTGCTATTTTGGCTGCTAGGGCATCAATGGTAGTGCTCAGTGATGTCATAGCATTAGCGAGAGAAGTATGAATCATGCCTAGAACAAAGGTCTCTAGACTGGCAGCCCGACGATCGATAGATTGAGCAAGCTGCCCTATCCGAAGTAAGGAAGCCTGGGTGAGTGGAGGCCGGGAAACAACAACAACAACAGTAGGTCTGGGAGGCAGTGCAGCAACATAAGAACCTGGAGTATCAATAGGAGTAGCAGTGGCAATAGATATACCTGAAGACCCCGGGGCCGGATGAGGCAATGATACCCCTGCAGGTGATAATTTTATATCTACATCTGGGGAAGAATCCACCAGGGCTACCTTCTTCTTTTCTGCCTGATACTTAAGGTACTCAGCTTCGATCCTCCGGATATCGGTGGAGGATATATGAGTTACTTCCACATCCTTATTTGCACTCTAGGCACCCGAGCATGTCTGAATAACTCGGTGATCAACACCGGGAAGGGAAGTGAGGTCAGGCGCTATTTTGCACGCATAAGAATCTCTGAAGCAATAATCATCCCCAAATTTATTCTAGTTTCCTTTATGATGCAACCCAGACAGGCTGCCTTAGCAAGGCGAAGGATCGACTCATTTTGGGATTCATAATTGTGCTGTTCATAAAATCAAACCAGAATCTTGCAGCTATGTTCTGATCTTTCTTTTCAATCGGGGCCCCTTCTGCCAACCACTTCGGAGTACCATCTGAAATCAGTGGGGCTAACACATTTTTCATCTCATCCAACTTCTCTGTTCTGATCAAGTGCTGGCAGTGATAATTAATCTTCGTGGACATGCCCAAGACTGTGTTGATTGTGTCATCATCGCACTTCATCCTTCTCCCTCTAACTACCACATGGCCAACTGGTTTGAAATCAGCCGCTTTCCTTTTTTTCTGTGGTATCAAAGAACTGTAGGCACTATAGAACTCACGGGCCCAATTTGGAATATATAAGTCACGGGTTTTGGTGAAGATCTGAAATTTATGCGCATTCAGACAACGCATAATCTCAGGGTACCGATCAATAACTCCATCTATGGACATACGCTTCTCCTCAATAAATGTCCTTAGCCCCTCAGTCTTTAATTTATTCATCAACTTTGGAGGGGGCCCCTATACTGGGGTGCCAACACCATTGCTTATTCTGGGATCCAAGGAGTAGGGTTGGCAGGGTGAGGGTTCCTGATCCTAGATGGATCATTCATCTGTTTAGATCGCAACTCTATCCGTTGTGCTATGGCGAGCTCATCATCCTTAGACTCCATAGTTTAAGGCTCCAGAGGTTCATCCTCACCCTCAGATGAGGTAAGGTAAGTGGCATACATGCCATCACTGTTGGAGCTTTCTTCTGATAACTCAGATGCCTTGCCTTTACCTTTGCCTTTCCCACAAGTTGTGGACAGTTTTGTGGCTTGGTCACTGGATGCAGCTGCATTCTCTTTTAGTGTAATCCCATTTGCTTTCCCTTGGCGTGGCCCAGTAACTTTAGACCTAGCCATGTCTGCAAAACTTCAGGAAAAAGTTAAAACAACTTTATCAAATCCATGTAAAAACAACTACAGAAAGACTCACCGAATAAATCGACGAGTCACCAAATCGCTTTGGCGAGCTAAGTCGGGCTCGCTGACAGGATCGGCTTAAAAGTTATTACAAATAGGTGATGGGAAAGACTTTCGGTGAGAAAGGGTTTGTCCGCCGAAAGTTATAGTGCAACAAGGGTTCAGGGGTGCAGACAAAGGGCGATCAAGAATACTTTCGGCGAGTCGCTGAGTGCTTTTGGCGACTTCAGGCTTCTCGCCAAAAGTTACAGAAACCAATTACATGTATAGCATGAATTTATAGGCGAGATTGGGACATTAGGCCGCCGAGTAGTTTGGCGAGCTCGACCTAGCTCACCAAACGCCCAAACGTGCCTATTTTCAAACCACTTTTGAGAATTCAATCCCACAACCACAAATACAAAATCAAAACATGCACAAGTTAAATTAAGTTAAGACCCATAGCACCTATTATCCTGGGACACTGAGATTTTTCCCGGTTCCTCCAAGCTAAACAACATGCACGCACAACCAGATAAAATTTAAACGACTTCAACGCACAAGCATACAAGATTTCAAATTAAACAGCCATTTGAACAATCAAATCTGATAAGAGAGGCCAAGGACACGACAATACGATCTATTTATTTGCATACGAGAAAAAAATAAAAATAAGTTCGGGGTTCAGAAGACCAACCTTAATTGCCGATTAAAATGATATTTGAAGTGCTAGGCGGCAATGTAATTCAACTCCAAGCACAAATCAACTACCAAAATACTCGGGATGCAAGAAAATATTGAAAATACTTACTAGGTGCGAATGTGAGAAGTTTGAAATCGAGGAGAAGTGAAGAGTTTGAAACTTTAAAACCTTTGGCTATTAATAATCATCCAGTTCGCGCCCATTCGGCGACGTTAGTCGCGACCGTCGATCCACTCAGCGACGCGCTGAATTGTTACTTACCTTACCGATTTTTACAGAACCTCCAGTCAAAGTGTGGTGCCAAATGGTGTTCTTCATCGCGATCGCCGACTTAGTCGGCGATCCGCTAATAATCTCCTGTACTCACCGAGTTTTACAGGCTCAGAGTTAAAATTGTGTTGAGCCAAATGGCGGAAAAAATTAGGCACACCAACCTCTTCGGCGATGCGCCGAATGGAACATTTGCTCGCCAACCTACACCTTTCAAACACTTTGCACACTCAAACCTACAAAATCCACACACCATTATTTCTAAAACATAAAATAAAGTTTTAAAGGGTTTTGGGTTGCCTCCCAAACAACGCCTAGTTAACATCGTGGCACGACGCCAGTCACCATTCAAACCTCATTTTTGGGGTTAGCCATAGTATCACTAGGCCACACACTGTTTTGCTGCAAGCAGCGATGAGGCAACGCATGACCCATATGGCTCTCGAGCAGCTGGATAGACTTGGAGTGAGAACTAATCATCTATTTTATCACTTCGATGTTCTCCTTCATCTCATCCAACACTCTATCATGCTCAGTTACCTTGTGGAGAATTGAGAGCGTTCCTTCTACATGTTTTCTCTCGTTGTCCTTAGGCCTTCTTAACTCATGAGGAGGGATGTATTTATCCTTCCTTTTGCATTGTACCTTGATCTCCACTATCTTTTTGGCCAACTTATCCATATGAGTCATCAGTGTGGCCAACATGAAGTCCTTCTCTACTTCTTGGTTTTTCTTGGCCAGGAGATCAAACAGTTGGACTACTATCGCAAATAGCTATTTTGCAATGCCACCTGGAATGAGTTGATTGGCCAACTCCTTGTTTTCGGTACCAGACTTATGTAGAAAAAGTCAAGGAGCACTATGTCGGGAATGTCATGAGTTGGGCATTAAGTTATCAGTTCTTTAAACCTTACCCATGATTCATGGATCCGTTCACCTTCCAATTGTTTGAAGGTTAGGATGTGATCCCTAAACATCATTACTTCTAATGTAAAAAACTCCATTTGCACGCAAGTACTGCTCGATATACTCACCTCATCTTTTTCAACGCTAAAACAAGCAAATTACAAAACTAAAAATTAAGTAAGTAGAACTACAACTAATCAAGAACAAAAAATTTACTAAACTAAAAATTCTCAACTAACACCACTCCCCGGCAACGACGCCATTTTGTTGTTCGACGTAATCAACTAACACTATTTCGGTTCAAGTGCCAATGATCGCGTGTAGTGATATAACCCAACCAAGGTTTGGGATCATTCCCACAGGGAGTGGTTTCGAGAATTAATATAAAAATAAAATTAAGTTCTAATCAGTCATAGCTATAACCATTATCGAATACAAACATACTAAATCTAAAGAGTGACACAAACATCAATTATCAATGGGGGTTTATATTAATTAACAACTAAAAAGAGCAAAAATATAAGGAAACTAGATAGAGAGACGAGATTCTTGGGATGTGATAGGAATACGGGATAAACTAGACTATCGGGTACGTGCTGTTGATAATAAATTGTTGAGTATATGTGACTAGGCTAGACTATAGTGGGGTAAATTCTCTCTTGAGTAACTTACCCCGAATCAACTCGGTTTCTCTCGAACACCGAGTTGCCGCATTAAGCACAGGCTCCGCCTCAACCCATTCACTTTCTTGAGCTGAATGTGTGGGAAAGGACTAGGATTCACTCTCTCGAGTTGAATCCATGTCGACCCAATACCACCAACTATCAATTTAGTAGTCTTAGTTT
The DNA here is from genome assembly GCA_029582585.1 of Solanum bukasovii. Taxonomy (NCBI): domain Eukaryota; kingdom Viridiplantae; phylum Streptophyta; class Magnoliopsida; order Solanales; family Solanaceae; genus Solanum; species Solanum bukasovii. The sequence continues at coordinate 45,883 of JAJOOI010071333.1, read as the reverse complement.
TACGACCTCTCTCTCGAGCAAGCCAAAAACACTAAGATGAAATCATATTTGCAACTACAATTCCATTAAGTTCATACACAACTACTAAACGAAATCACACTTAAACAACAAATAAACCATCAACAAGCAAGACCCAACAGTCAATTTAACTAATATTCACAAAATCACACCCCAAGAATTTGAGTTTTTTTAGGTAGACATGTAAAAGAGATAAAAATTTATACCAATGTCAGTTTTCATCAACTGGGTATGAAGAATTAGGTCTTAAAACATGTCAAGAGTGAAGAATCTTAGAGACCCACGACCAATTTCTTGGAGTTGAAACCCTTTGAATCTTCAAGGTCTTAGAACAAAGTCTCCAAATCGCTCTAAAACTTACAATCTCTAAAAAACTATAAAAAGTTTGAATAATAGAAGTGATCCTAAGCTAGAAATTTAAAACAAGTATTTATAGTATTTGAAAATTTGTGCTACGAAGAACCATTCGACACAGTTAGTCGGGATCCTCGATACACTCGGTGATCCGCCTTTTGGTCTATTTCTTCACCTTCTTGATTTAGCCTTCAGTCTGTTCGCATTTTGAGTCGTTGGGCGATATGGTACTGCTTCTCGGAACTGCTCGGCGACACGCCGACTGCTCCATTTCATCGCTAACTTGATCTTTCCCTTCAGGGCTCAGCACACTGGAACAAAATGCGATCTTCAGGCCGATCGGCGACTCGCCAACTGGGATCGGCTATCTTCAGGCCTTTATTTCTTCGTTCTTTTCAGCCGCCTTGTTCCTTCTTGCCAAGTAGTGTTCATGTTTTTTCTCAATATCCAAATACCTGAAACTTAAGGATTTACATCAGATATTTAGACAAAATATGCATTTGAGGACACTAATTCTATAAAAATATAGCCCTAAATGAGTCCAATTTGTGGACTCATCAATGTGTCGTGACTCACACTGATAAGCAACACTCTACTAGACGTGGCTTGTGATAGATCAATCCTAAAAACCATTCTCAAAACCTTATGCTCTGATACCAAGTTTGTCACGACCCAAGACTACCCCTTAGACGTGAAATGGCGTACTTGACCCTGAAGGGTCTCGTACAAGCCTCTTAGCATTCATAAAATTCGATATAAGGAAAATGATACGGAATTAAAACTTTCTTTAAAACTATACAATCATAATAATAATTTAAAATATTTGAAAATAGCGGAACTCTATTGTCTCACATGGCCATCTAAAATAACATCTTGAAAACTAAAGTAGGGACACGACCCTTTTACAAACCAAAGTCTAACAATAGTCTATTACATGAAAGAAAAAAAACATCTAAACTCTTGCCCTCGATCTATGAGGACATACCACTTAGTCTTGGGGAATTTAAAATCCAAGCTTCAACTAGAGAGAGTCAAACCGAGTACCAATCCCTACACTTCATAAAGGTAAAGAATATGGGTTAGCACAATTAAGTAATAAGTATGATAGCCATGCAAAAACCATGCTTAAAAAGGACATTTTATTTGTAAGTCATGCTTTTATGCCATTTTGATAAAACTTCATGAACATAAGTATAAGAGGCATAATAATCAAACATAACCAACTTACAAGTCATTTCATCACATTGTAGATATAATCAACATATAAACCATTACCTTCACATTAAGCCTTCACCCAAGTAACCCTCAAGCTATACTTCGTACAATGTATGGATAGCGTCCCATACCACCATTCACACTAAAGTACCACCTTAAGGTCACCTAAAGTGAGCTTACCATTCAACCTTTCCATCTTCACATCATACTCATACATAAGAGACATAAACATTTCATAAGTCATATCAACACATTAGGACCAACATCTAGGACAACCCTAAGTCATACTTGTGCAATGTATGAGTAGCATCCCGTACTACTACTCACACTAAGTACTCCTTTGGATCCACCCTAGACAAGGCACATTCATACACAATAAGTCATGACAAGGAAGTAACTCATAGTCGAATACAAGTATAGCATGTATTATCTCATTTAAGATTATAAGTCAACATTCTTCATTTGCTTCATTTAGAGCACCTTCATTCATTTAACATTATAAAGGAACACACCATGACTACTCTCAAAGTCTACTTGGGCAATGCATAGATGGCGTCCCATACCACCACCCACACTAAGTGGTACATTCTTGAGAAGCCATAGTTCATTAACATTCTTTGTGGGGGTAAGCCTTAACCGACATAGACAATGAGAGCTTAATCATGGAATCCCGGTGTCACTCTCACCGGATAAGGGATTCCTACTTGCCTAAGGTAGGACCATTGTTTTTAGCTTAAGTGGATCTGCTGGCTAGACCTATGTTGGCACATAGTTGTGGTATAGGGAGATTGCTACTAGATACCCCACCTCAACTCACAGATGAGTATCCATCTCAAGAGATTGCTACTAAGTACCCCGCTTCAACTCACGGATGAGCACCCATCTCAAGCCATATCCACTTGGTGCTTAGCATTATTCCCCATGGAGTACTTAACATTCATTACATTAGTTCATTATCGGATAAGAGATTATTACTAGATACTCCACCTCAACTACCGGATGAGCATCCATCTCAAGACCAACATTCATTAAAATGGGATATAGAGATTGTTACTAGATACTCCACCTTAACTCCCGGATGAGCATCCATCTCAAGCCCAACATTCATTAAAATGGGACATAGAGATTGTTACGAGATACCCCACCTCAACTCCTAGATGGGCATCCATCTCATCCCAACATTCATTCATTGGATAGCTCATAGATTCAAAAATGAGAATAGCCTTTCAACTAACAATCCCTACATTGTGAGAAAGTCATTTCACAATATGTCATTATCATTTATTAGTGTATAATTGAGAATAGCCTTTCAATCAACACATCATCATTAACATAATTACAGAAACTTCATTCATTAGTCATTCATGAGTGTGTGTATGTGAGAATATCCTTTCACATAAAACCTCATCATTCATAAGTGTTAATTGAGAATAAGACTCCAATCATAACACTATTACATTCTAAACATGACCATAATATATTCATAGAGATCACACCCATATAATTCTCATCAGAATCATACATTAATCAACATAATTTACCTTTCAAGGCTATGATCACAATATACATAGTAACTAAACACCTCCACCTTTCAAGTGCATCAATTGCTCAAGCACAATTCTACTTCAAAATGTAATTTGACCACAACTAGCCCTTTCAAGGCCATGATCACAAGTCACCGAAAAACCCTAGAATACTTCAATTAGGCATAAATAGTGACATGATTCAATCAACTAGATCAATATAATCTTTAAAAAATTCAATATACTTCATGACCAATCAAACCTAATTCACAATTCACAAATTTAAGAATTTGAGGGAGAACATGGGTTGTAGGAAGAAATCATCTTAATTCATATTTAAATCCAAAACTCCTTCATAATTTAATGTTATAAAGCCTTTGAAAATTGTTTGGAATCGATCCCATGCCAAGATTGAAAACTAGGATTTTTGGGTAAACTTTGAGATTTGAAATCACCTTTGAAATTGGCTCCTTAAATGAAACTAAGTCAAGGATGAAGACTACCATAACTTTAATTGAAGAAATACACGAAAATCCCTTGCAAAACTTGAAGTCTTCACCTTGGAAGCTTGAATCCTTCACCTCCAATGGAGATTTCTAGAGAGAGGACTTTTGAGAAGAGAGGTGGGTTTGTATTTGGGTTATGAAATAATGAAGTTAATAATGAATTTAATACTTTAAAAATCCTTAAAATACTTTAAATAACCAAGAAAAACCGTCCATTAACTAAACTAACCAAAGGGAGAATTTACTAAGTTACCCCTCCACTTGGCCGATTTGGACAGCAACATAGGTAGTGAACCACACCCTAGACTCATGGACCGTGAGTCCACTAACGGACCGTCCTGTTGGTCCGTGGTCTGGGGCTGTAGCTTGGAAATATGGGGCTTGACCTACGGAGGCCATCCATGGAGCGTGGAAGGACCTACGGGGCGTGGTCCCCTTCCGTAGGTCACCAAACTTTTGGTGAATTTCATGGTTCTTTGGGGTCTTTTTGGTTAGAATAAGGGTCCTCCTCAAGGACCCCTAGGGTTGTTCTTTGGGAGTCGTACCTTGACGTTTGACCCCAAAACCCCTCAACCAAAGCTCGGAACCACATTCTACACATTCGAACCACAATACAAACTCAACACACAATCGTTAGGCTCTAATTTCACTTATTCATTTTATGGGTCGTTATAGGTTTGTATCATTGATTTTAGATGGAATAAATTGCAATGGAGCATCAACAAGTTAAGTTTTTCAAATGGTTTTCTATTTATTTTTAGCTAGAAAATATTAATAAAGGAGATATTAATCATCTATAGCACCAAGTTAACCTTGTTTGGATAAACAACTCTTTTGTTGTTAATCACTAAGGCCAAATATAGCATGCCGTATATTTGCACTAATGCTTGACACAAAAAAAATCACAAATAAATATTATTATTGAAATTGTAAATAATATTCTTATATATTAAAATCATCGTAAGAATAATCAGTACTGTATCTCATGTGTCGAAATACACTCAAGATATATTATGAGGTATCATAGACACATCTAAAGCCTTAAGAGCCTTATGTTCTTCTAGATCATATTGATATTGCGTCACTGTTTAGCTTTTCACTTAAGTTTGAAAATCAATATTCTCATAGCAGTTGACATATTGATGATAAAATATTAACTATTTTGAGATATTTATATACATTTTTCGGAGCCTAAAAATCATACACATATTAATCCTTAAAGTACCTTCTTTCAATAATCTCATTTGTTTCTTAATTTTCAATAGATCCAGTAATAATATGAATCACGAAACTAAATAATTAAAACTATTTCTCTTAATTCAGCAAACTACACATGTTGGATAACAATCAAAGACAAAGAAATTATGCATCAATAACAATTTTATTCACTGTGTTGTTTCGTATAAATCAAAAAGTAACAAATACTTCTCCTACAATATTGATTTTTGAGGAAGAAGATTGTGACTACGAAATAAATAAACTATAGGCTCTAATATCAATGAAGGAAAATAATCAATTGAGAACACCCGATTTTCCTAGGATTCATTTTATTTGTTTTACTAGTTGACAATGTAATCACATGCTATCAAACACAAACTACATTAATCAAGGAAAGTGAAAGCAATTAAATATTTCCAATCGAATCAATGTGTTAATGAAACCATGATCCTTCCATTTTTCATCACTCAGAACAACTATTTTCATTAATTTTTCTACATTATCACCTTTTTACAAATCATGGCTATTAAGGTTTGAGAGCAACTAAAAATAAAAGAAATGTTGAAGTAGAAAACAATAGAGAAGGAAAAATTAAATATCTCTAAAAACAACAAGAAAAACTTCTTGTCGGGTCAGAATTGAAACCACCTTTTCCACCGTTCAAGTAGCACAACTTTTCATAGCATTGTCTTGGAAAATAATTACCTTTTTATTCCTTTTATAATGAGTCAATATTAGAATTGTAATGATTCTTTAGGTCATTTTTGTGCTTATGTCATCTATTGATCATTTATAACATTCTTATAGTGACCCCAAGCCATTTATGACTTGTTGAGACGACCAGTTCGGTCATGTAGTCATTTTTTTGGTTTTTGTGTGAATTTCTTTGTTCAGGAACTTTTGAACCTTGAACACTCATATTCGATCAAAAGTTCAAAAAGATGACCTCAGTATCCAATTCTGACAATTCCATTAGCTCCATAAGGGTCATTTTAGGCTAGTAACATGGTTGACGCAACTAACAAGGCTTTCGGTGCGAGTATGTACGATAAGGCATTTTAACTTTCAAGTTAAGGCCTAAAGTTTGACATTGGTCAACATTCTTCGTAAACGTGCCCGGATGAGAATTCCATTAGTGTGGTTAGCTCTAGAATATTGAATTTTCTCTTGAACGACCCTTTGTACGAATTCTAGAGGCTCCCATGCTAATTCCGAGCCCCATTGTGGATGTTGTCTTTGATGAAGTTTTGATGTGTCGCCACTTTTTGTTGATATGATCTCACATTAAAAACTTTACTATTTCATTGAGTCCAGAATATCAAATTTGGTAGGGTAGCATATCTCGTTTGCATATATGAGATTCTGAACGAATTCAGAATACCCCGTCAGAGTTTTACAAGTTGCCAAAACTAGATGATATGCATTCGCTGGTGCAAGACAAATTTGGCCTTTGCTTGCTCAAGCCTTGGTCTGTATTTGCGGAGACCATGAGAGTTGGTCACTGCCTTGGCGGGGTCCAGGCCAGATTTGCAAAGGGTTAGGCCCCTTGCCTTCACTTTCACAGGTAACTGACCGCATTCACGGCCCCTGGCTTATCTTGCCTTCACGTTCAAAGGATTGTTGCCACATTTGCAAAGGGAAAACTTCTTGTGCTCTGTATTTGCGGGACCACAAAGCTGCATTAGCAAAGAGCAAAAACGCAAGGCAACTTTAAGTACCAACTTCCATCAGCGATTATACTATCAATTTAACTCCATTCTCAGTGATTTGAAGTCTTCTAATTATGAAATTTTTGGGATATGTGTGTGGATGGTCGAAAACTATTGTAGGCTCTCTATTCGAGGTAAATTCGAGCTATTGTAGGCTGCCATGACTTGTTTTTGTCCTCTAAATTTTGAACTGTTGTATGTTGGTTGTCTTGACTGCTCTGTGCCCCGAATCGTGTTCCATTTTGGAACACAAGTTCAAGGTAATATTTTAGATCATTTGATAGAGTCAATTTTGGAATTTCTGGTGCAGATCCAATGATCCACATTTGATTCAAAAGTTGCCCCATTTTCATTTATGTGTATTTAGTGTTGAAATGATCGTATTGACGTTGTGATCCTATTTTTGATAGCATGACAACATTCTGAGGTTGTTCCCAAGGGAAAGGCTCTGACATTGTGATTTAGATCACGCGAGATCGGCCTAAAGGTAGACTACGAATTCCCTTCTCTTAGATTGAGGTTAAATGTGTAATTACATGTTGATTAGAGTGAGTTGGGGGCGGGTACCTAGTTTTTCTTATTTACTTTTCTTAATACCATGTTTTAGGACTTGATTGGCTCTATTTTGGGTGTAGTACCATGCTAGTCGGGGATTATGTGTTTATTTCTATTTTTGTGAGTCAACTTGGATGTTGTTATTATGGTATAATTAAGCATGCTTGGGCTTAGTTTAGCAGTAGACTAGTTTTTGCCTTAGACCTGCGATACTTGTGGTCTTTAGGACTTATTTCTTCTTTGACGTCGTTTCAGATGGTTTAACTCCATATAGACTGAAGTAGCGGACTTATAGAATGCGTCTTAGTTTAGGCGTTGATTCAGTTTTGCCAAGTTTCTATTCACTCTCCCTTTTTCTACGGCCCCATTGCGATACCAGAGGTTTTTATGCTTTGCTGGGTGACTCAGGATAGGAGTGGCATAGGCCGAGAGCCTTTTATCGATTCCTTGAGTTAAATGTTGTTCCACTGTAGTTTGGGTTATAGATGATACGTGATTCTTCGATGTTCTTATTGGTGCTCACGAGTTTACTCTTGCTAACTTGGCTAGTGCTCTTGGGAGTTTACTATATGGCTGGGCGATGGTTTTATTGGCAATCCTGGGTTTAGTCTTTCTAGCTAGGTCTGAGCCCTTGTGATTTTATTGTCTGGCTGGGTGATGCTATTATTGGTGCCCTCAGGTTACTCTTGCTAGCTAGGTTGGTGCCCTTGGGAGTTTATTGTCGGGCTAGGTGGCCCTAGGGTTTAATTTTGCTAGCTGGGCTGGTGCCCCTAGGAGTTTATTGTCTGGATGGGCGGGCCCATTATTGAGTGCTTATGGTTTGAGGTGGTTACTTGGGGCTCAATGTCCGGATTACACTTAATGGATCCTGATTCACTTTACTTCGCTCTGGTAGTTTAGCTATTTTGTGTACCTGTCAAGCCTATAGAGGTTCGTTCGGATTTTTCTTAAACTTGCACACGAGTGTACCTTTTGGGCTTATGGGGTCCAATTAGGTTTAATTTAGTTGTAGTGTTTATTTCTTGTACTCTCGTGTGCTTTTCTTTAAATTCCACTGTGACCTTTGTTGGTGTCTAGATTCTATCTTTTCATATTATTTTTACCATCCTTGCTCAGTTAGCCTATGATGCCTACTGGGTACTCTTTTTTTGTTACTTATACTACACTATGCATCTATTTCGTGCCAGCAACAACTTTTGAATCAGAGGTGAAAGTGAGCACTTCGTGTCCTGTACTTTCCTCTATATATAATGTTTTTGAAAATTTTCCATTCTTTTGAAAAAGAAAACATATTATTTTTCTATTTTTCAATCTTTGTATAGTTATACCTTCTAAAGTTGGTAATTCTAGTTCACTTAAACCTGAAAAGAAATGGTCTCTTCACTAACTTCAAATTTCCGACACAAACTTCAAATTTCCTCTTCTATTTGTTAATCTCTAACTAGTTATCGACCCCGTAGGACAAAGATATGTGTTAAATAACTACTAAAACTGAATATTTGCAAGTCAAACTTACCTGGTGTCGTCAGCGACCAGCGGAGCTGTGACGTCATGTTACTGTTCCGGCGCTGGCGCCAGTCGCGGGACGGGTGGCGTAGCACTGGGGTTGATTAAGGGGTGTGGTGCTGGGGTTGATTCGGGGTGTGGCGCAGGTGAGAGAGGTGGTCAGATTTAGGAGTGAGAGAGGTAGGGTTTTGAGAGAAAAGGGAAAATAGTTATCATTCCTTTTTAAAAAGAAGTGTTAATTTACCGACCATGGGATGACAATATCTTTTAAAATAATTATCTATTTTTAAAAATATTTAATAAATACCAAAATCGTGAAGTCAATATTATTTAGATAGAATAATACGTGAAATATACCGGCCTCTTGAGGTCGGTGTTTATTAATTTATTTTAATATAAGCTGACCTCTTGAGGTCGATTTTATTAATTAAAATTACACACCACACACATATATATACATATCAAATTTAAAATATAAATCTTCTTAAAATGATCATCGGTATTTCTTTAATTGATAATGTATTTCATATCTGAACCATTAATATATAGGACTTGATTTGTTAAATTACTCGACGAGTATATATAATCTCCTGCAATCAACATGTTTCATATATTTTCAATCGATTATTATTTTACCTTTTGCGTACAACATCACGAGAGATCCATTTTAAATTTGGGTGTACAAACTTTAATACAATTTGATATATATATATATATATATAAGTCACGACCCAAAAATGGATGTGATGGCATTCGTCGTATCCCACCAAGACAAGTCAGCCTAAAACCCAATTAATTAGATAAAGTGCGGAAATAAAACAAAGTTCAATAACAATTACTATTACGAAAACAAGTCAACTTAGTTCAATCCCCAAAACCTGGTTGTCATGTGCACAAGCCTCTAATGTAAATACTAGAATTGAAATAAAATAGGCAAGTCACAAATGATGTTGTCCTTCAAGTAAAAACAAAATCATAACCAGGAGTAAGAAGGTTCGCTGAGATGACAAACAACTACCTGTCAAATCTCCACAGAAAGCCTCGGAAACGAAGAGAATGGAAGGTATCACGAAGATCTGGGCTCGTAACCTACAAAAGATTGTAGAAGCAAGGGGTGAATACCGAACCACACGATAGTCAACAAGCAAACCTCTAAACACAAGCTAAGGGAACAGAATACGGGTACTCCTTACACCACATCCTAACCTCCACAACTACAACCTGCATAAAACCAGCCCAACCTAAAAGTTCACAGTTTACAAAGCATACAACTCAACAACAATAACATATTATATATTCTCAATAACACTCAATATCCATCAATAACAAGTTTTACAGAAAGGCACTCACAAGATTAGCAACACACAAGATCAAGTTCATCAATGATAAAACTGTGCAATGCAATGAAATGCAATGTCAAGTATAGTGATGCATGTTTGACCTAACAATACATACCCGCTGTCTCTCAGTCTGGGACCCATGGGGGACATATTTGTCCATGCATCCATCGCGGCACGCGATACGACCCTCAATAATAGTCACAATCACCACGCGCAATACGTCCCTCGAAATATAGTATCCATTGCGGCACGCGATACGTCCCTCGAAATGGTACATCCCCTTATCACAACCATGTCCAGAACAATGTAAATGACATGTTCACACAAATAATGAGGAGATGACCAATTTAATATCAATGTACAATTCACAACAATAAAATCATGACACAACATCAACAATTAAACAACAAGCCTTTTTATTACCCTTTTTCCATCATTATAATTATTCAACATGGACATGTCAACCCATCACCAATTCCTATTACTCCCAAACATATACCACAAGGAAATACACTAATTTCATACGCTTAACAAGGGTTTTGAAATCCACTTGCCTCAAATAACCGAACAATCACTCTGAGACTTGAGCCTTCCCTTTTCGTTGAGCTTCCAAATCAATGCAATCTATTCAAGTACATATTCACAATAAGATTTCTAAGCTAACAACACTAACATTACTATAGGTTTAGCCTAGACCCAAAAACTAGCCCAAATTCATAATCAAGTTTGTAAGTTTCAAGCCTAGGGCTAAGGTTTAACTTCTCCAATATCAGAAGTCTAATGATATTTATACAATTCGGTAACCCAATATTTAATTACCTATCTCAATATATTACATATTTAATTTATAATATGATAATTAAAATAAGAACAACTAACTATGAAATCTAACCGGTCACGCAAATTCATGGCAGAACCATGAAAAACTCACGAAATCCCAACAAATGATCCATTCCTGACAATAATTGCATAATGCCATTAACAACAATCACACCCACCATATTTTCACTTCAAATTTCCCTTTTGTTAAACCCCAACAACGTACTGACAACTATTCAATTCTCACTCTTTATTCCAATCCAATGATTGGCTCATCATCATCTATTCAATCAACCTACTTGCCTTAAATTTCCAGAATAGCCGCACGGTCAACTTTATCAAACATACAGCATTATACCTTAATTCCCATCCAATCTCTCTATTACATAATTTTTATTCTTTTACCTATCATTGCCCTCTCTAATGCCAACCATTAATTTCGTCCTCACCTAGCCTCCAAATTTACAAAATACGAATGACACACTAAGTCAGAAGAGAACATTAACTACTCCGTTAAACCAAATTCTCAAATTCATACAAGATTCCTTTTTATCACATAATCAATTAGATAAAACAATTACGACAAATTTGTACTACTAATTATTACCTGAAGATCAAATTTCTTTCCCTTTCCTCTCTTGTGCGTCCGCTTAGGTAAAGTTTTTGACTCCCTTTCTTTTCTTAATAAATTGTTTATTAAAACTGATACAATCCACTAACTTATTCTTAACACATGGCCATAATGGTATAGGGTCTTAAATAAATAATCACTTGAGCCCACTAACTATCGATTAATTCAATCAACTACAATTACCCATCAATTAATTAACTCAAGTTAAACGAATAGTTAAAAATTTCTAAAAATGACCTTCCAGGTCATCACATTATCCACCACTAAAAATCATGTTCGTCCTCGAACATAAGGTGAAAGAAAGTACCTGAAGCTTCAAAAAGCTGAGGATATCTAGCAAGCATGTCAGACTCTGTCTCCCAAGTTGCCTCTCCCACTAATCGGTGCTTCCATTGCACCTTCACTGAAGCAATCTCCTTGGTCCTAAGCTTCCGAATCTGCCTGTCCAATATAGCTATAGGTTCCTCCTCAAATGTCAAGTCTGGACCCAACTCCACTGAATCAAGTGAAAGCACATGCGACTTATCAGGAATATACTTCCGAAGCATAGAGACATGAAAAACAGGATGAACTGCCGACAAACTAGGTGGCAAGGCCAACTTATAGGCCACCTTTCCCACTCGGCTCAAAATCTCAAAAGGTCCAATGAATCTAGGGCTAAGCTTTCCCTTCTTACCGAACCTCATGAAACCCTTCATGGGTGACACTCTAAGCCAAACATGATCGCCCTCCAAAAACACTAAGGCTCTGACTCTCCGGTCTGCATAACTCTTCTGTTGACTCTGGGCTGTCAATAGTCTATACTGAATCATACGGACATGCTCCATAACTTCTCTAAGCAACTAAGTATCCAAAGAGTCCATCTCCACCGAATTAAACCAACCGATCGGAGATCTACACCGTCTGCCATACAACTTCTCAAATGGAGCCATTTGAATACTAGAGTGATAACTGTTATTGTAGGCAAACTCTGCTAATATCGATCCCACCTAGCACCAAAATCGATCACACAAGCTCGAAGCATGTCTTCCAACACCTGAATCGTCCACTCAGACTGACCATCTGTCTGAGGGTGAAAAGTTGTACTTATATCTAACTGAGTACCCAAACCATGTTGTAATGCTTTCCAGAAATGGGAAGTGAACAATGAACCTCGATCAGATATAATAGAAACTGGGACTCCATGTAACTGCACAATCTGACTGAAATATAGCTCGGCTAACTTCTCTATTGTATACTGCACCCAAACCGGAATGAAGTGGGCAGACTTGGTCAACCTATCAACAACAACCCAAATGGAGTCAAAACCACCCACTGTGGTAGGCAAACCCACAACAAAGTCCATAGTGATCTGCTCCCACTTCCAAGAAGGAATAGGCATCCTCTGAGATACACCTCCGGGATGCTAGTGCTCACACTTGACCTGTTGTCAAGTCAATTACCTAGAAAAAAAGTCTGAAATATCCCTCTTCATCCCACACCACCAGTAATGCTGACTCAGATCATGATACATCTTCGTTGCTCCCGGATGGATGGAATATCGAAAACAATGAGCCTCCTCAAGAATCAATCTAATCAACTCGCCCGTTTTGGGCACACAAATCCCACATCCGATCCTCAAGACACCATCAGAATCAAGAACAAATTCCGTAGCCTCTCCTCTCAACACTTTGTCTCGAATAAGACATAACTTCTCAGTATCAAATTGGTGCTCACGGATCTGCTTGACTAAAGAAGACCAAGCCTCAATAAAAGCAATCATCCCATCACTCTCCTTTAAAATCTGCAGTCAAACAAGACTGTTAGCTAACATATGAACATCTCTAGCCAATGGTCTCTCCTGAATACTAAGTGCTGCAAGACTCCCCATGCTAGGAGTCTTCCTACTCAAAGCATCAGCCATAACATTGGCCTTCCCCGGATGATATAGAATGGTCACATCATAGTCCTTCAGCAACTCAAGCCATCTCCACTGCCTCAAGTTTAAATCCCCCTGACTGAAGATATACTGAAGACTCTGATGATCAGTGAAGATCTCGCAATGCACCCCATACAAATAATGGCACCATAACTTAAGTACAAATATCACAACCGCCAACTCCAAATCATGAGTGGGGTAGTTCTTCTCATGGGACTTCAACTGTCTGGAAGCATAAGCAATCACTTTCCCCTTCTGCATCAATACACCACCCAATCCGACTCCTGAAGCATTACAATACACAGTAAAGTCTACACCCTCCTCAGATAGAGTCAACACAGGAGCCGAAGTCAACAAAGTCTTGAGCTTTTGAAAGCTCTCCTCACTCTCATCAGACCACTAAAAACCCACACCCTGTTGAGTCAATCTAGTCAATGGAACTGCAATAGTAGAGAAACTCTGAACAAATCGTCGGTAATAACCTGCCAATCCCACAAAACTCTGAATCTTGGTAGGAGAAGTAGGTCGCATCTAGCCTCTAACTGCCTCAATCTTGGCCGGACCTACTCTAATACCCTCCTTGGACACCATGTGTCCTAAGAATGCCACAGAACTAAGCCAGAACTCACACTTTTAGAACTTGGCATACAACTTCTCTTCCCTCTATCTCTGAAGTACAATCCTCAAGTGTTGGACATGGTTCTCCTCAGTCCTGGAGTAAACCAAAATGTGATCGATGAAGAGAATCACAAAAGAATCAATGTATGGTCGAAACACCCCGTTCATCAATTCCATAAATGTTGCAGGGGCATTAGTCAACCCAAAGGACATCACTAAGAACTCATAATGCCCGTACCGAGTCCGAAAGGTTGTCTTAGGGATATCTGATGCCCTAATCTTCAATTGATGATACCCGGACCTCTAATCAATCTTAGAGAACAACGATGCCTCTGTAGCTGATTAGATAAGTCATCAATATGCGGAAGAGGATACTTATTATTCACGGTTACCTTGTTTAACTGTGTATAATCAATACACATCCTCATAGTCCCATCCTTCTTCTTCTTCACAAACAACACAGGGGCACCCCAAGGTGGCACACTAGGGCGAATAAACCCCTTACTCAAGAAATCCTGCAACTGATCCTTCAATTCTTTCAACTCTGCTGGAGCCATACGGTAGGGAGGAATAAAAATGGGCTTAGTGCCCGGCTCCAAATCGATAGCAAAATCAATATCCCTATCGGGAGGAACACCTGGAAGATCAGAAGGGAATACATCGAGAAACTGCTGAACCACGGGAACAGAATCCATGGAAAGTGGTTCAACACTAGTGTCCCGAATAAAACCTAAGTAAGACAAACACCCTCTCTCCACCAACCTTTGAGCACGGATAAAGAAGATGACCTTGCTAGGATAAGAGCCACTAGCACCCTTCCACTCAACCCTCGGAATACCAGGCATTGCTAAAGTCACAGTCTTAGCATTACAATCAAGGACAACATGATCAGGAGAAAGACAATTCATACCCAATATAACATCAAAGTCTACCATCCCCAGAATGATTAAATCTACCTAAGTGTCATACCCCGCTAGATAAACAAGACAAGATCGATACACTCAATACACCACTAAGGGCTCACCCACGGGGGTAGAAACACGAATAGGTATAGTTATGCTATCACATATCATATCAAATTCAACAACAAAATAGGTGGACACATAAGAGACTGTAGACACTGGATCAAACAATATAGACGCAGATCGATGGCATACTGGGATGATACCTGTAAGACACATAAGAGACTGTAGACCCTGATCAAACAATATAGACGCAGATCGATGGCATACTGGGATGATACCTGTAATGACAGGATTAGAAGTCTCCGCTTTGGGTCTCCCCGGGAAAGCATAACAGTGGCCCCCCAGCCATCTCCAGCCTGGGTGGTAACTCTACCCCCACTCTGCTGAGCTGCAGCACCACTACTAGAAGCTGTACCGCCTCTACCTGACTGAACTCGGCCTCTACCCTGTGGTACTGGTGGTCTAGCCTGAAATGATGAATTAGGTTGGAACCCTCCACGACCTCTCTAGGAAGTACGATGTCTCATAAGGTGATAGGGATCTCCACAAGAAAAGTAAAATCTCTGACCCAGGAAATGCTTTGCGGACCCTGAAAACCACTATAATAGCCTCGCCCCACAGGTCGCTGCTGTGAACCGTGACCTGCGCTATAAGAACCCTGAGGTATCTGACCACCCTCGGATATCGGCATAGATGCATGAATAGGTCCCCGTTGCTTAAAGGAACCACTCCCTCTATGTGACCCCCTACCTCCAGATGAGGCACCATGAAACTAACCTGATGTACGGACCCTCTTAGCGTCCCCAAACTCTTCTCTCTCCATCAATTCCGCCTCTTTACCGGCGCTCACAATGGACTGGAAAGAAACCCCCTCTCTATATGCTCTAAACACAGCCGATCTGATAGAGAAAGTCAGCCCCCTCACGAATCTACGGATCCTCTCCATCTCGTCTGGAATAATGGCCAAAGCATACCTAGACAACTGGCAAAAATGGGCCTCATACTCTGTAACTGATAAGTTGTCTTGTCTCAGATTCTCAAACCTCAAGCGACTCTCCTCTCTCATGCATCAAGGGATAAAACGGTCATGGAAGGCACTAGAAAACCTCTCCCAAGTCACTAGAGGAGATCCAACTGGCAAAGCCCCCGAAAAAGTTCTCCACCACTCTCTCGCTGGCCCACGAAGCTGGAGTGTAACATATCGAACCCCATGTGACTCAGCTATCTAACAACCTCTAGCAATTCTCGGCATGTAGTCAGAAACTCATAAGCGTCCTCACTCTTCCCACCCTGAAACATAGGTGGGTCCATCTTTCAAAATTTCTTATACCAACGTTGCTCATCCTCTGTCAAAACAACCAATGGTGCACCTTGACCTCCAACTGCTGGTGCAAGATCATTCTTAACCACGGGATCCTTTGGTGGCTGCCCCACTGCATCCTGAATAACTGCAGCTTCCTCCTACTCTTGGGTCTGAGCCCCCTCTCTAGTCTGAGAGTCTTATGGTGTGGCGGTCTCACCACCACCCTGAGTAAAGCTCTCAAGCACACTTAACACCCTCAAAAATGTATCCTGAAGCAAAGGTGTGACTGTAGGCTCTAGAGGAACCTGGTCTTCTTTGTCATCAATCTGAGGCTCTGGAGAGGCCTCTCTAGTACGACCTCTCACTGGTGCTGCTCCACGGTCACGACCTCTAGCTAGTGTCGTTCCACGAGCACGACCTCTAGCTCGGGATCTACCCATACCCCTAGCTGGGGCCTCAACAACTGCCTGGGGAAGTGTCTCCACTCTACCACCAGTAACAGTCGCTCTAGTCCTCGTCATATGTCAAAAGAGTATACAATAGCTCAGTACTAAAGAGGTAACCACGAACGATAAGAAAGAATGAACAAAAAGGAAGTTTCCTAATAGTCTTTATAGCCTCTCAGAGATAAGTACAGACGTGTCCGTACCGATCCTTGAGACTCTACGTTGACTCGGCTTGTATACACGTGAGACCTATGAACCTGGGGCTCTGATACCATTTTCTCTTGACCCAAAAATGGATGTGATGGCACTCGTCGTATCCCACCAAGACAAGTCAGCCTAAAACCCAATTAATTAGATAAAGTACGGAAATAAAACAAAGTTCAATAGGAATTACTATTACGAAAACAAGTCAACTTAGTTCAATCCCCAAAACCTGGTTGTCACGTGCACAAGCCTCTAATGTAAATACTACAATTTAAATAAAATATTCAAGTCTCAAATGACGTTGTCTTTCAAGTAAAAACAAAATCATAACCAGGAGTAAGAAGGTTCACTGAGATGACAAACAACTACATCTCAAATCTCCACAGAAAGCCTCAGAAATGAAGAGAATGGAAGGTATCACGACGATCCGGGCTCGTAACCTACAAAAGATTGTAGAAGCAAGGGGTGAGTACCAAACCACACGGTACTCAACAAGCAAACCTCTAAACACAAGCTAAGGGAACAGAATACGGGTAATCCTTACACCTCATCCTAACCTCCACAACTATAATCTGCATAAAACTAGACCAACCTAACAGTTCACAGTTTACAAAGCATACAGCTCAACAACAATAACATATTATATATTCTCAATAACACTCAATATCCATCAATAACAAGTTTTACAGAAAGGCACTCACAAGATCAGCAACACACAAGCTCAATTTCATCAATGATAAAACTGTGCAATGCAATGAAATGCATTGTCAAGTATAGTGACGCATGTCTGACCTAACGATACACACATGCTGTCTCTCAGTCTGGGACCGATGGGGGACATATCTGTACATGTATCCATTGCGGTGCGCGATACGACCCTCGATAATAGTAACCATCGCGACGCGCGATACGTCCCTTGAAATATAGCATCTATCGTTGCGCGCGATACGTCCCTCGAAATGGTACATCCTCTTATCACATAACACTTCTCACAGCCATGTCTCAGAACAATGCAAATGGCATGTTCAAACAAATAATGATGAGATGACCAATTTAATATCAATGTACAATTCACAACAATACAATCGTGACACAACATCAACAATTAAACAACAAGCCTTTTTATTACCCTTTTTCCATCATTAGAATTATTCAACATGGACAAGTCAACCCATCACCAATTACCATTACTCCCAAACATATACCATTTGGAAATACACGAATTCCATACGCTTAACAAGGGTTTAGAAATCCACTTACCTCAAATAATCGAACAATCACTCTGAGACTTGTGCCTTCCTTTTCCGTTGAGCTTCCAAATCAATGCAATCTATTCAAGTACATATTCACAATACGATTTCGAAGCTAACAACACTAACATTACTATAGGTTTAGCCTAGACCCAAAAACTCACCCAAATTCATAATCAAGTTTGTAAGTTTCAAGCCTAGGGCTAAGCTTCAACTTCTCCAATATCAAAAGTCTAATGATATTTATACAATTCGGTAACCCAATATTTATTTACCTATCTCAATATATTACATATTTAATTTATAATATGAGACTTAAAATAAGAACAACTAACTATGAAATCTAACCGGTCACATAAATTTATGGCAGAACCATGAAAAACTCACGAAATCCCAACAAATTATCCATTCCTGACAATAATTGCATAATGCCACTAACAACAATCACACCCACCATATTTTCACTTCAAATTTCCCTTCTGTTAAATCCCAACAACGTACTGACAACTATTCAATTCTCACTCTTTATTCCAATCCAATGATTGGCTGATCATCATCTTTTCAATTAACCTACTTGCCTTAAATTTCCAGAATTGCCTCATGGTCCACTTTATCAAACGTACAACAATATACCTTAATTCCCATCTAATCTCTCTATTACATAATTTTTATTCTTTTATCTATCATTTCCCTCTCTAATGCCAACCATTAATTTCGTCCTCACCTAGCCTCCAAATTTACCAAATACGAATGACACAGTAAATCAGAAGAGAACATTAACTACTCCGTTAAACCAAATTCTCAAATTCATTCAAGATTCCCTTTTATCACAAAATCAATTAGATAAAACAATTACGATAAATTTGTACTACTAATCCCTTTCTTTTCTTAATAAATTTTTTATTAAAATTGACACAATCAACTAACTTATTTTTAACACATGGCCCTAATGGTATAGGGACTTAAATAAATAATCACTTGAGCCCACTAACTATCGATTAATTCAATCAACTACAATTACCCATCAATTAATTAACTCAAGTTAAACGAATAGTTCAAAATTTTCAAAAATGACCTTCCCACTACAATTACCCATCAATTGTCTACTAGTGTTTAGACAACGCACGTGATTACCAACTCAGAAAATATAAGTTATAGTAAATAGTATTGCTTATTTAAGTGGATATTTGAATAATAAACTTTGCACAAAATAATATTGCAGATTCTTTTGTGAATGTTCAAAGTTGATCGTCATATATATATATATATATATATATATATATATCTTATTCACACGAATCTATGAAGAAGGTCAATGAAAAATTTTATTAGTCAAATGTAATAATGCATATATTTATTGCAATTTGATGAAAATACGTTGTTTTACTAGTCGACAACGTAATTGCATGCTATCAAACACAAATTACATTATAAATGCATAGTCTAAAATTGTACCCATGAGAACATAACCCCCTGAACTGTTCTAAATATTATTGAAAGATACATGTTTTTCCCCTTAGATCCAATTTTTCCTGTGGAGAAAAAGATTATGAACAAAAGTGACACAAACCGAAGAGTTAGGAAAAATACTCAAATAAAATTTTGTTTACTCCACAACTCATGGAATAACATTAGATTATTTTTTAACAACTACATTAGTTAGTATTATTGATTTTAGATGGAGTAAATTGCAATGGAGCATCAACAAGTTAAGCTTTTCAAATGGTTTTCTATTTATTTTTAGCTAGAAAATATTAATAAAGGAGATATTAATTATCTATAGCACAAAGTTAACCTTGTTTGGATAAACGACTTTTTTGTTGTTAATCACTAAGGCCAAATATAGCATGCCGTAAATTTGCACTAATGCTTGACACCCAAAAAAATCACAAATAAATATTATTATTGAAATTGTAAATAGTATTCTGATATATTAAAATCATCGTAAGAATAATCAATAATGTATCTCATATGTCAAAATACACTCAAGATATATTATGAGGTATCATAGACACATCTAAAGCCTTAAGAGCCTTCTGTTCTTCTAGATCATATTGATATTGCGTCATTGTTTAGCTGTTCACTTAAGTTTGGAGATCAATATTCTCATAGCAGTTGACATGTTGATGATAAAATATTAACTATTTTGAGATATTTATATACATTTTTGGAGCCTAAAATTCATAGACATATTAATCCTTAAAGTACCTTCTTTCAATGGTCTCATTTGTTTCTTATTTTTCAATAGATCCAGTAATAATATGAATAACGAAACTAAATAATTTAAACTAATTTTCTCTTAATTCGGTAAACTACACATGTTGGATAACAATCAAAGCCAAAGAAATTATGCTTTAATAACAATTTTATTTATTGTGTTGTTTCGTATAAATCAACAAGTAACAAATACTTCTCCTACAATATTTATTTTTGAGGAAGAAGATTGTGACTACGAAATAAATAAACCATAGGCTCTGATATAAATGAAGGAAAATAATCAATTGAGAACACTCGATTTTCCTAGGATTCATTTTATTTGTTTTACTAGTTGAGAATGTAATCACATGCTATCAAACACAAACTACATTTATCAATGAAAGAAAAAGCTATTAAATATTGCCAATCGAATCAATGTGTTAATGAAACCATGATCCTTCCATTTTTCATCACTCAGAATAACTATTATCATTGATTTTTCTACTTTATCACATTTTTACAAATATTGGCTATTAAGGGTTGAGAGAAACTAAAAATAAAAGAAATATTGAAGTAGAAAACAATAGAGAAGGAAAAATTAATATTGTCTAAAAACAACAAGCAAAACTCTTTGTTGGGTCAGAATTGAATCTACTTTTCCACCTTTCAAATAGCACAACTTTTCGTTGCATTGTCCAGGAAAATAATTACCTTTTTATTCCTTTTATAATGAGTGAATATTAGTATTGTAATGATTCTTTAGGTCATTTTTGTGCTTATGTCATCTATTCATCATTTATAGCATTCTTATAGTGACCCAAGTCATTTATGACTTGTTGAGACGACTAGTTCGGTCACCTAGTCGTTTGTTTGGTCTCTATGTGAATTTCTATGTTTAGGAACTTTTGAACCTTGAACAGTCATTTTCGATCAAAAGTTCAGAAAGATGACCTCAGAATCCAATTCTGACAATTCCATCAGCTCCACAAAGGTTATTTTAGAATAGCAGCATGGTTGGCACAAATAAGGAGGCTTTCAGTGTGAGTTTGTACGATTAGGCGGTTTAACTTTCAAGTTAAGGCCTAAAGTTTGACATTGGTCAACATTCTTCGTAAACGTGCCCGGATGAGAATTCCATCAGTGCGGTTAGCTCTAGAATATCAAATTTTCTCTTGAACGACCATTTGTATGAATTTTGGAGGCTCCCGGGCTAATTTCGATCCCTCTTGTGGATGTTGTCTTAAATGGAGTTTAGATGTGGGGCCACTTTTTGTGGATATGATCTCAAATGAAAGGTTTTACTATTTTGTTGAGTCAAGAATATCAAATTTGGTACGGTAGCATATCTCGTTTGCATATATGAGATTCTTAACGAATTCAGAATACCGCGTCATAGTTTTTCTAGTTGCCAAAACTAGATGATATGCATCCGCTGGTGCAAGACAAATTTGGTTTTCACTTGCTCGGGCCGTAGGCCGTGTTCACGTAGACCATAAGAGTTGGTCACCGCCTTAGCGGGGTCCAGGCCATATTTGCAAAGGGTTAGGCCTCTAGCGTTTGCTTTGGCAGGGACCCGACCGCATTCACGCGCCTCTGGCTTCTGTTGCCTTCGCGTTCAAAGGATTCTTGCCACATTCGCAAAGGGTAAAATTCTTGTGCTCTGCATTTGCGGAACCTCTAAGTTGCATTAGCAAAGAGCAAAACGCAAGGCAACTTTAAGTACCAACTTCCATCAGCGATTATACTATGAGTTTAACTTCATTCTCAGTGATTTAAAGTCTTGTAATTATGAACTGCTGGGGATATGTGTGTGGATGGTCAGAAACTATTGTAGGCTCTCCATTCGAGGTACATTCGAGTTATTGTAGGCTGCCATGACTTGTTTTTGTGCTCTAAATTTTGAATTGTTGTATGCTGGTTGTCTTCACTGCTCCGAGCCCCGAATTGTGTTCCATTTTGGAACATAAGTTCAAGGTAATATTTTAGACCATTTGATAGAGTCAATTCTGGAATTTTTGGTGCGGATCCCATTATCCACATTTGATTCAAAAGTTGGCCCATTTTCATTTATGTGAATTTGGTGTTGAAATGATTCTATTGACATTGTGATCCTATTTTTGAGAGCGTGACAACATTCTGAGGTTGTTCACAAAGGAAAGGCTCTGACATTGTGATTTAGAGCACACGAGATTGGCCTCAAGGTAGACTACGACTTCCCTTCTCTTAGATTGAGGTTGAATGTATAATTAAATGTTGATTAGAGTGAATTAGGGGAGGGTACCTAGTTTTTCATATTTGCTTTTCTTGATACCATGTTTTAGGACTTGATTGGCTCTTTTTTAGGTGTAGTACCATGCTAGTCGGGGATTATGTGTTTATTTCTATTTTTGTGAGTCAACTAGGATGTTGTTATTATGGTATAATTAAGCATGCTTGGCCTTAGTTTAGGACTAGACTAGTTTTTGCCTTAGACCTGTGATCCTAGTGGTCTTTAGGACTTATTTCTTCTCTGACGTCGTTTCAAATAGTTTCATTCCTTATAAATAGAAGTAGCAAACTAAGTCTAATCGAATGAGCGTTAGTTTAGGTGTTGATTCAGGTTTGCCAAGTTTCTATTCACCCTCCCTATTTCTACGGCCCCATTGCGATACCAAAGGTGTTTATGCTTTGATGGGTGACTCAGGATTGGAGTGGCGGAGGCCGAGAGCCTTTTATCGATTCCTTGAGTTAAACGTAGTTCCACTGTATTTTGGGTTATAAATGATACGTGATACTTCGATGTTCTTATTGGTGCCCACGGGTTTACTCTTGCTAACTTGGATAGTGGCCTTGGGAGTTTACTATCTTGCTGGGCGATGGTCTTATTGGTACCTTCAGGTTTAAGTATTGCCAGCTAGGTCGGAGCCCTTGTGATTTTGTTGTCTGGCTGGGTGATGCTATTATTGGTGCCCTCGGGTTACTCTTGCTAGGTAGGTTGGTGCCCGTGGTAGTTTAATGTCTGGCTAGGCGGCCCTAGGGTTTAAATTTGCTAGCTGGGCTGGTGGCACTAGGAGTTTATTGTCTGGATGGGCGGTCCCATTATTGGGTGCTTAGGGTTTCAGGTGGTTACTTGGGGCTCAATGTCTGGATTACACTTAATGGATCTAGATTCACTTTATTTCGCACTTGTAGTTTATCTATTTTGTGTACCTGCCAAGCTTATAGAGGTTCGTTCAGACTTTACTTAACTTGCGCACGAGTGTACCTTTTGGTCTTATGGGTCTAGTTAGGTTTAATTTAGTTGTAGTCTTTATTTCTTGTACTCTCATGTGATTTTCTTTAAATTCCACTTTGACCTTTGTTGGTGTCTAGATTCTATCTTTTCATACTATTTTTACCATTATCGCTCAGTTAGCCTATGATGCGTACTGGGTACTTTTTTTGGTACTTAAACTACACTATGCATCTATTTCGTGCCAGCAACAACTTTTGGATCAGAGGTGAAAGTGAGCACTTCGTGTCCGGTACTTGCCTCTATATATAATGTTTTTGAAAAAGAAAATATAGTATTTTTCTATTTTTTAATCTTTCTATAGTTATACTTGCTAAAGTTGGTAATTCTCGTTCACCTAAACCTAAAAAAAATGGTTTCTTCACTAACTTCAGATTTCTAATACAAACATCAAATTTCCTCTTCATTTTGTTAATCTCTAACTAGTTATCGACCCCATAGGACAAAGATATGTGTTAAATAACCACTAAAAATGAATTTTTGAAAGTGAAACTTACCTGCTTCCAGCGACCAGCGGAGCTGTGACGTCCTGTTGCTGCTGCGGTGCTGGCACCAGTCACGGGACAAGTGGCGTAGTGTCACGCCCCGAGCATACACCCTGGACATGGTCGGCACTCAAGAGCCATTGCTATGTCCAAGCTAACCCTTGGCCTAGCTAACTTACTCAACGGAAGACTTTAAGCATTAAGAAAAGAACTCAAATGCAAGATAACTTAACTATCTCAAACTAAACTCATAATGTTTTAAAAATAAACATTTAACTTAGCCAAGATGGCAACTCAAAACTCAACATAAGTCAATTACAAGATAAAGACAAATAAACTAACTGATTGTCTATCTATGAAGCCTCTAATAACTGAGATGGATGTCGGGACAAGACCCACGACATCCTAATGAACTAAATACTGAAAAAAGCAATAAAAAAGGATCCTTCGAAAAGCAAGAAGGCTCACCACAAGGCTCTGAGTGCTCAACTGGATTAACGAGGCGCTAGATGCTGATCCTTATTACCTGTGTCTGCATCATAATAAGATGCAGGCCAACTGACATCAATACATGAAATGTACGAGTATGCGAGTTGGAATGCTAAACATAACTTAAGCTTGAAAAGAATTTGAAAGAAGCACTTACATTGGCTTTACTCAACTCCTGAATAACTTAACTCAATATAAAGCAATAAAACTCACGGAATATATAGAAAACCTTTAGAACAGTAGAAAACAACTTAGTTCTTTAAGAAAAATGCAATAACGAACTCAACTTTACTCATATAATAAAGTAATAGTTTCTGTGGGAGTTTCTCTAACCGACTACCACCACTATGAGCCTAAGTTGTCATACAACGTCTTGCCACGCTTCCAGAACTGTCCTATACTTTGTCGTCATATAGAACACTTAACTAAGTGGATCCACTATTCTATGCTAAAATCATCTTAAGGAGTCATCTAACAAGTAGGATCATTTACTAACCATGATGGCCACATGGTTTATGGAGACGTGAGTTATCTGAACTCAAGTTCGTCCCCATATCGGTGCTCAATACTACTCCTAAAATATACTTTAGCTCGTATATTTGTAAAAACAAAACTCTTTCTTTGGTTTGATATAATTACTTAAAAGCTCTCTTGGATATCTCAGTTTCCTTTCTTGCTCAAATGTGAAAACATTTTAACTCTTGGGAATACTTAGTTTCGTATAATCTTTGAAGAATGAACTTTACTCTTACTGTTTACTGAAAACTAGCTCAAAGGCTCTTTTGGAAATCTCAGTTTCCTTTCTTGTTTAAATGTGAAAACATTTACTCTTTGGGAATACATATTCCCGATATACTCTTTTGAAGAAATGCACTTCAAACTTTACTCTTTACTCAACTCAAAACTCAAGTCTTAAAAGAAAGTTAAAACATTTGTAAAAGACTTCTGGAAAACTGTATGAACTTCTCTTGACTTGACTCTTGACTTCTCTTGACTTGACCCTTAACTTCTCTTGACTTGACTCTTAACTTTCCTTGAATTGAATTATGGATTCAAGGATTGTTATTTGTGATAGGAAAGATCTCATGATGTTTAGGAATGATTTTAGAGAGCTAAACATAATAAATGATAAAAAAAAAATCATTGTGTGAGGGCAGGTCCGCAACGCAGAGATGTATTTAAATATTTGGTCGCGAAATACATTTTGAGGTAGAGAGGTACGTGACCTCGCCGCAATGCGAAGGGAAAATTACACTTCTGAGGAACAGGTCTGCGACCCAATTTCAGCCCGATTTGTTCTTATTCGTTTTCTAACCCCAATTCGCCTAAACTCAGTTCTTTTTCTCAAATTCCCTTCAGATTCAGATATACAGTATGTATACACAAGAATTTAACTCAAACAACTCAAGGAAACATCATTTTAATCTCAAGGAACTCCTCAATCTCAACCTAACTCAAGAACGAAGGCCAATTTCAAGAACACCATTTTCAACTTTCTAGAACAAACTTCGTTGAAATAAACACGATTGACGCGTAGGTTAATGAACCCAATGCTATGAAAGACTCACATACCTCGTAGGGATCAACCCTTGACGAAATCCACGAGCCTAGCTTCAAAAACTTAACGATTCCTTGCTCCTTCTCCTCTTTTCTCCTCTTCTTTTCTCTTCTCTCAAAACCCTAACTTGTTTCTCAAAAGTGTAAAATGAATCCAATCAGTTTAGACCCCAACATAATTACCAAAAAAGAAATTAATTAATTGGGTGGTGAAAAGACCATAATGCCCTTCTAAAATCCGGATTGGAATTTCCTTATTTGAACAACCCAACTTCCAATGGGCATAACTGACTCATATAAACTCGGAATCGTGCAAACTCAGCGACGTTGGAAATATTATTCCAAGATCTTTCTTACGATATCTGCAAACATACTTAACTCATCCTGAGCTAGGTGTTATGGTCGTTTCAAGTTGACCAAAAACTCAAACTTAACTTAACTTAACCAATTTTCCAGATTTTTATTATTTCCAAAAATCACTCTTTCTAATTCTAGCTCTTTCAAGTTCTTTGAATTAGCGAGATGTTACAATATCTCCCCCTTGGGAACATTCATCCTCGAATGAGATTACTCTTACTAGGCTAAAGGTGTAACATCTAACATCTAGTTCAAACACCCAACAAGCAAAGTGTAAATACAACATGTCATATTAAAATCAAAGCCAAGAAAAGGATTAGTATCTTAATTTGGAACTTCTCCGAATTCAAAGAGATGTAGGTATATCTTCTTCATATCTTCCTCAGCTTCCAAGTATCTTTCTCAACAAACTGGTTCCTCCAAAGGACTTTGACTGATGCTACCTCTTTTGTTCTCAACTTACGAACTTGGCGATCTAAAATATGAACTGGAATATGCTCATAGGTAAGCTATCCTTGATATCAATATCTTCAGTTGGTATTATCATTGAAGGATCGCCCATACTCTTTTCTAACATGGAGATATGGAACACCAGATGGACTGATGCTAATTCTTGTGGTAGCTCTAACTCAGAAGCTACATTGTCAATCCTCTTGGATATTCTGTAAGGCCAATATACCGGGGACTAAGTTTCCCCTTCTTACCAAATCTCATAACACCCTTCATGGGTGAAACTTTCAAGTAAACTCAATCATCTACTTCAAGCTCTAACTCCTTCCTCCTACCATAAGTTTAGGATTTCTGACAACTCTGCGGTGTTCTCAATCTCTCTTGAATAACTTTCACTTTCTCCATAGCTTAATGAACTAAGTGTGGTCCTATCAACCCTGCTTCACCAACTTCAAACCATCCAATATGAGATCTGCATCTTCTCCCATAAAGAGCTTCATAGGTGATCATCCCAACTTCCCATGAAATCAATCACACAATCTACCTTGATATATCAAAACACCATCTCCCCCTTGTTCAAAAGCCATCACTTTTTTGCTTATGAAAACGTACCTTTAATTCCAGTAATAAAGGATCTTGGTCTTGCTACTCTTTTACTTCTGACATTAATGATGATTTAGCCCCATTCATTACCACTATTTCTCCTTCTGTGGAATCCATTTGTCGAACTCCTAGTCGTGCAAGTCTATGCACCTCTTTTGCTAACTCTTTCTTATCTTCCTCAAAATGGGAGGTACTACCCATAGATAACCTGCTCAAGGCATCAGCAACAACATTAGCCTTACATAGGGATAAAGAATACTCATGTCATAATCTTTGAGTAACTCTAACCAGCTTCTCTGTCTGAGATTAAGCTCTTTCTGACCAAAACACATACTGAAGACTCCTATGATCGGTGAACACATCCACATGAACACCATAAAGATAATGGCGTCATATTTTTAAAGCAAATACTACGGTAGCAAATTCTAGATCACGGGTTGGGTAATTCTTCTCATGAACTTTGAACTGTCTAGAGGCATAAGCTATAACTTTGCCATTCTGCATTAGTACACAACCCAAACCAACTCTAGATGCATCACAATACACCACAAAACCTTGAGTAACTTTCGGTAAGGTCAAAACTGGGGCAGTAGTCAACCTCTCTTTCAATTCCTGAAAGCTTTTCTCACAAGCTTCAGTCCATTGGAACTTCACTGTTTCTGAGTCAACTTGGTCAAAGGAGATGAAATAGACAAAAATCCCTCGACAAACCTTCTATAATATCCAGCCAACCCCAAGAAACTCCTAATATCTGTTGGAGATGTGGGTCTAGACCAATCTGCACTGCCTCAATTTTCTGAGTATCAATTTTAATTCCCTCTCCAGACACAATGTGGCCTAAGAATGCCACAGACTCAAGCCAAAACTCACACTTAGAGAACTTGGCATACAATTCTCTATCTCTTAGAGTCTGGAGAACTATTCTGAGATGGCTAGCATGATCTTTCTCATTCCTCGAATAGATTAGTATGTCATCAATGTAGACGATAATATACATATCTAAATAAAGTTTGAATACTCTATTCATAAGGTCCATGAACGCTGCAGGTGCATTTTTCCAACCAAAGGACATGACTAAGAACTTATAATGACCTTAATAGGTTCTGAATGTTGTCTTGGGAATATCACATTCCCTTACTTTCAACTGATGGTAGCCAGATTTGAGGTCTATCTTAGAGAAACAAGTAGCACCCTAAAGCTGATCGAAAAGATCATCATTTCTTGAAAGAGGATACTTATTCTTGATAGTAACCATGTTCAACTGACGATAATCTATACACATCCTAAGGGAACCATCTTTCTTTCTCACAAATGGGACCGGAGCGCCCCAAGGTGAGATACTTGGTCGAATGAAACCTTTCTCTAAAAGATCTTTCAACTGCTCTTTAAGCTCTTTCAACTCTGTTGGTGCCATTCTATATGGCGGAATAGATATGGGACGATAATCATAAATAGTATTTATACCGAAGTTTATTTCTCTCTCAGGAGGGACTCCGGGAAGATCATCTGGAAAGACTTCTGGAAACTCTTTTATTACTGAAACTGACTGAATAAGAGGTATCTCAACACCAGAGTCATTAACTCGGACTAAGTGATAGACACACCCCTTGGAAACTAACTTTCTCGCCTTAAGGTACGAAATAAAACAACCCTTAGGCACTGATGAACTGCTCTTCAACTCTATATATGGTTCACTAGAAACTGGAACTTGACTACTCGAGTTCTACAATCTATTGATACATAACAGGCATGAAGCCAGTCCATACCTAGAATGACAAAAAAATCTACCATGGCTAACTCAACTAAATTAGCCATGGTACTCTTGTGATTGATGGAAATGGGACAACACAATAGACTTTTTCTACTAGAATAAACCTACCAACAGGTGTAGAAACATAGAAGGCTCAAGAAGTTCCTCAGGATGAACATCAAAATTGAAGACTTGTATCATACCAGTGACCACATCTGGCAAATCCTTTTGCTCTCGGCGACTAGCGATAACATAAAGACGTTTTTCTTCTCCGCTTGCCTTTGAAGTAGCTCATCTAGATACAGCTCTATCCGGTGGAGAAACTAAAGAATACTGGGTTCTATTGCCCCCATTACCATTACTCTGTTTTCTCTTAGGACACTCTCTCATAAAATGACCCTTCTGGCCACACTTGAAGCAAGCAGTGGAGCCATCACGACACACCCCTCAGTGGATCCTACCACACTTAGAACATGCAGGAGTCTTAGTACCCCCTTGTGCCTTACTACCTTGCGAATATGCAGGTCTAGCTCTGAAGTTCAGAGAATTCTGACTATTGTACTCACATTTGTTCCTTGGTGTAGGTGCACTAGCAGATAATAGAGCAGGTCCTTTTTGCTTATGTTGGAAACAAGACCGGTTCACATTACTTTTTTGCTACCCGGATTAATTCCCTTATGTCTTAGACCTCTTATTCTCAAACTCTCATCTATCCTTCAGTTGGTCCTTCTCAACTTGTTGCACATGGATCATCAGCCTTGTTATGCCCATGTAACCTATTAGCATGGCTGCCTTACTTTCCTTACTTGATAGACGAGTCAACCCAACTACGAATAAACTCATCATGCTCCTCTTGTCGGCAACCATCTCTTTGCTTCTCTTAGCTCATGGGAAAGAAACGCCTCATGAAGGCATTCTCGACCATAAGCCAGCTCAAAATCGGTTACACGGAAGCATAAGTTAGTAAGAGACATTTATAGAGATACACTCTATCGCACGAAATGAGTATGAAAGAAGTGAAGGAGTTCCTAAATGTTGCAGCCTCCTAATTATAGATATGGTGCGCTTCACATCCATAACTAAGACTCTACAAACACGGCTTCATAGACTCCTTAGGACTCTTGAACTCTGTGCTCTGATACCAAGTTTGTCACACCCCGAACCTATACCTTGGACGTGCCAGGCACTCGAGAACCATTGATGTCCCCAAGCGAACCCTTTGCCTGGTTTACTTACTCAGCGGAAGACTTTAAGCTTTAAGAAAAGAACACAAATGCAAGATAACTTAACTGTCTCAAACTAAACTCATAATGTTTTAGAAATAAACATTTAACTTAGCCAAGATGGCAACTCAAAAATGAACATAAGTAAATGACAAGATAAATACAAATGAACTAATTGTCTATTTATGAAGCCTCTAATAACTGAGATGGATGTCGGGACAAGACCCACGACATCCTAATGAACTAAATACTGAAAAGCAATAAAAAGGGGATCCTCCAGAAAGGAAGGAGGCTCACCACAAGGCTCTGAGTGCTCAACTAGATCAACGAGGCGCTGGATGCTGATCCTGATTACCTGCGTCTACATCATAATAAGATGCAGGCCAACTGGCATTCGTACATCCCATGTACGAGTATGCAAGTTGGAATGCTAACTAAAATTAAGCTTGAAAAGAATCTAAAAGAACCACTTACATTGGATTTACTCAACTCCTGAATTACTTAACTCAATATAAAGCAGTAAAACACATGCAATACATAGAAAGCCTTTAAAATAGTAGAAATCAACTTAGTTCATTAAACAAAATGCAATACCAAACTTAACTTTACTCATATAATAAAGTAATATAGTTTATGTGGGAGTTTCTCTAACCGACAACCACCACTGTGAGCCTAAGTGGTGATACAGCGTCTTGCCCATGCTGCCAGAACTGTCCTATGCTTTGCCGTCATATAGAATGATTAACTAAGTGGATCCACTAGGCTATGCTAAAAAATCTTAAGGAGTCATCTAAAGAGTATGATCATTTACAACCTATGATGGCTACATGGTTTATGGAGACTTGAGTTATCTGAACTCAAGCTAATCCCCATATCGGTGCTCAATACTACTCCCAAAATATACTTTAGCTCGTATATTTGTAAAAACAAAACTCTTTCTTTGGTTTGAGATAATTACTCAAAAACTTAGCTTAACAGCTCTCTTGGAAATCTCAGTTTCATTTCTTTCTCAAATGTGAAAACATTTTAACTCTTGGGAATACTTAGTTCCCGTATAATCTTTGAAGAATGAACTTTACTCTTACTCTTTATTGAAAACTAGGTCAAAGGCTCTTTTGGAAATTTCAGTTTCCTTTCTTGTTTAAATGTGAAAACATTTACTCTTTGGGAATACAGTCCCGATATAATCTTTTGAATAAATGCACTTCAAACTTTACTCTTTACACAACTTAAAACTCAAGTCTTAAAACATTTGTAAAAGTCTTTCGGAAAACTTTATGAAATTCTTTTAACTCGACTCTTGACTTCTCTTGACTTGACTTGACTCTTAACTTTCTTTGAATTGAATTATGGATTCAAGAATTGTGATTTGTGATAGGAAAGATCTCATGATGTTTAGGAATGATTTTAGATAGCTAAACATGAGAAATGATCAAAAAATTACTGTCTGAGGGAAGGTCCGTGACGCGGAAACGCATTTACATATTTGGTCGCGAAACAACTTTTGAGGCAGAGAGGTCCGTGAACTCACCGTGACATGAAGGGAAAATTACACTTCTGAGGAATAGGTCCACAACGTCCGTAGCCAGTTTCTGCCCAACTTGTTCCTTCTTTGTTTTATAACCCCAATTCGCCTAAACTCGGTTCTTTTTCTCAAATTCCCTTTAGATTAAGATACCCAGTATGTATACACAAGAATTTAACTCAAACAACTCAAGGAAACAACATTTTAACCTCAAGGAACTCCTCAATCTCAACCTAATTCAAGAACGAAGGCGAATTTCAAGAACACCATTCAAGATTCATCAACTTTCTAGAACAAAGTTCACTGCAATAAACATGATTGGGGAGTGGGTGAACAAACCCAACGCTATGAAAGACTCATATACCTCGTAGGAATCACCCTTTGACGAAATTCACGAGCTTGGCTTCAAAATTTGACGGTTTCTCTTCTCTCAAAACCCTAACTTGTTTCTCAAAACTGTAAACTGAATCCAATCAGTTTAGACCCCAACTTAATAACCAAAAACGAAATTAATTAATTGGGTGGTGAAAATACCATAATGCCCTTCTAAAATCCGGATTGGAATTTCCTTAGTTGAACAACCCAACTTTTAATGTGCATAACTCACTCATACGAACTCGGAATTGCGCAAACACAAACGCGCGCGCGCACACACACACATATATATATCAAATTTTATATATAAATCTTCAATGGTATTTCTTTAATTGATAATGTATTTCATATCTGAACCATTAATATATAGGACTTGATTTCTTAAAATACTCGACGAGTATATATAATCTCCTACAATCAACATGTTTCATACATTTTCAATCGTTTATTATTTTACCTTTTGCGTACAACATCACTAGAGATCCATTTTAAATTCGGGCATACAAACTTTAATACAATATGATATATATATATATATACACACACACTAGTTTTTCGACACGTGCGTTGCACGTGATTACCAACTCAGAAAATATATGTTATAGTAAATAGTATTGTTTATTTAAGTGAAAATTTGAATAATAAACTTTGCACAAAATTATATTGCAGATTCTTTTGTGAATGTTCAATGTGTATCGTCATATATATATATCTTATTCACACCAATCTGTGAAGATGGTCAATGAAAAAATTTATTAGTTAAATGCAATAATGCATATATTTATTTCAATTTGATGAGTTTCAATCATGTAATTAGTCCCATCTCAGTAATATTACCTTATAGACAATATTTGTTGTGTATTTTTCTTGTCATCTAACCAGATGTGCTTTGCACATGTATTCCACGTTAAATTGTTTAGATGTCATATGAACATGTGAAGAGAACAACTACATTTTAAAATAAAATAAAATCTTTGTGTATTAATTTTTATGTTATAAGTTATAACATAATAAATGACGGTCCTGTTGTTAGCTCTCATATTTGACTTCTCGATTCACTGTATACATAAATCAAAGATAGTTATTTGATTGTCCAAAGTTAACTGAAAAAGGTTTCCTTTTTTTTACCCAAAATACTAAAAATTAAAATTAAAGAATATATTCTATCTGTGAAATCATATATATAATCACATGTTTATCTTACACCCAAAAAATATGTAGTTCATATACCTGTAAACAATTTTCAATTTCTTCAATCAAGCATGATTCATCCCAGGAAAAATAACAACATCGTGTAATCACATATATAGGGGCAATGTAATAATATGAAAAATTATTGGTCAAAAGTTAATACAAGAAAAGATGAAAGATAGAAATAATTATTGTACTAACTATGAGAATTCATAATATTATAACTAAAGAATGTTAAAGAGTGTGAATAACATTTGCAATAATTAGTAATAACTATGAGAATTTATAATGTTATAACTAAATGATTAATGTGCAATAGATGTATTTCTAATAAATTTTATACTTGCATAAATAAATAGGACTTTTAATTAAAGTTATTACTTTTTCTTATAGTTATTAGATTTTAATTTAGTGTAGGGACAAAATGAAAATCTTTATTCCATATTACTGAATATAAAATTTATTTTGTAATTGATAAATTTTTAAATGATTCATATATATTCACATATTTTTACTCTTGAGAATTTTAATAATTTTGAAAAAAGATGTTCAGAAGCATATATTTACATCACAAGAGAAATTGTTATAAAAAACAAATGAATTTAGACTACATCATTTTAACTTCATATATTGGAACATTACATACTAATGTATATATCAAGCAAAAAAATAAGTATTATATCAACAAAATTATTTTCCTCAAGTACTCGAGGTTATGGAATGTACCCTCTTAGGATAGAACAATTTACTTCATCAGAATAGTGGTACCTCATATTCCTCTAAACTTCGAACTCACTCAACGACAATAAATCTCACGAAATTTTTTAATATGCAAGAAGAAGAGTAGGATATTAAAAAAAATTGTGGTTGAAAAAGGAGAGGAATCCCCTTTATTTATAGTCAACAAAGAGTAGTATGAACAAGTGTTTTTTGTGTCTTATCTGAAAAGTCATGACCTTTCCGAGAAGTCATAACCGTTTTGGAATAGTCACAACATATTGAAAAGTCACAACTCTTTGGAAAAGTCACCACTCACCGAAAAATCACAACCCTTTGAAAAAACTCACAACCTAAGTTACAGATATTATAGTAATTTAACATTCAAGTTAGGAGTTCATGCTTTTAAGGTAACATAGATATATATATATATATATATACATATACATATATATATATGTATATATATAAATATAGTGTGTGTGTGTGTGCGTGTGTATGTGTGTGTGTGTGAGAGAGAGAGAGACTTGATTTGTTATACTATTTGATGAGTATAAAATCAACGTATTACATAATCCGATGAATTATCATTTACAATACTTTACGATGTTATATTGTCTATTTCATAAAATGAGATAAGACATTGAAGTTTATACGTACAAATAATTAAACAATTGATTATTGATATAAAGTTTAAAGTTTAATTAAACAATACACCTGATGCATGCCCCCAGTTCTAGTTCAGTCGATGGGGCCGGGGCCAACCTAGCTTCCACGCGGACCAACTATGGCTCCATACCTTCAGGCAATCATCATGCAACTTCTGACTATACTTGGGGGCATGCATCAGGTGTCAGCTGCAGCTGTATTTCCACCATCACCAGCACCGCATAGTCAGCGTGCAGCGGAGGCACTTCAGGTCCAGGTACCACCTAAGGGTTCCTAACCCATGATTGAGGTCGAAGCTATGTCGCTAGAGGAGCAGAAGATGCTGAGAGTGTTTCTCATGCTTTCACCTCTGAGGTTTTCTGGTGATGTGGAAAAGGATGCCAATGAATTCCTTACTTTTTTCTGTAAGTGGCTATATACATTGGATCTAGTAGAGTCGAGAGGGGCTGACCTCACCCCTTATGAGTTAGATATGCCAGTTAAGCAGTGTTGTGTACGTTCATAGAGACTAGGCTAGTTGGTCTCCTCTAGTCACCTAGACTGAGTTTTCTCAGACCTTCGTGGCTAGGTTCATTCCCCACAGTAACAAAGATTGTCTTCTGGATTAGTTCTCCAGGTTGGAGCACGGCTCCATGACTATGTCTGGGTATGAGGTAGGTTTCACGAGCTCTCCTCTCATGCCACTTTGATCATACCTACTGAAGAGGAGAGAGTTTGGTGTTTTGTCTGAGGTTTAAGACTTTGATTGTGGATTGAGACTTAGAATATGGTCTCCATGGGCATTTCATTTCTGGATGTGGTTGACCATTCCCATATTATCAAGCACAACTCCATCGTGTGGCCCATGGGGTAGCGACAAGAGAGCCATGCATGAAGGCAACTACATCAAGTCCCGTTCCAAGCCTAGGGACTCTAATGGTATGCCCCATCAGCGGTTTCAGCAGGGTCAGTCAAGCCGGCCTATTGGGGCCTCATTATAAAACTACATAGGGTGACCGATATAGCCAGAGCAAGGTTATCATTTGAAAGAGTCAAGATGGGTCTCAGTCTGGTGCTTGAGACCCTGATTGTCGTTCTTCTGTGAGATGATCATCTTTGGGTTGTTTTGATTGTGGCGAGTTTAATCACTGGTCAGAGACTACCTTTTGCGTAGACGGATTACTCCTGATCCTAAGGTAGGTCTATCGGCTCTATCAGTAGTACCTCTAGTTAGAGGTCGAGGACAGTGTCACGCCTCAAATCCCATTAAGACGGACAGGCACCCGATGCCCTAAAGGCCCAAGAGAACCAACATGTAATATGTGCTTACTATGCACATAACTATGACAATCTTGTGACAAGTTCACATAGGATACAGTGATACGAACCAACATAAGTAGACCCAAAACTTATATACAAGACTTGTCCATTGAGGCCACAACTTGTTAAGACGCAACTGAACCATTTACATAAGTCTACAAAGCCTCTAAAAGATAGAAAACCTTATAGTAGGTCGGGACAGACCTCGCCTTACCCTTAGCTACGATACAATACCAAAATGAATCTACAAAGGACTCAGTAAAGCTTCAAATCAACCTAGAGCTCACCAAAAGTAGCTGAGTGTCGTGTGCTCCTATTGAGGGGGTCTACAAGATGGAGTACATGTGCATGCAGCATGAAATGCATCATCCCCCGCTAGGGATGTCAATACGAAAAAAATGTACTGAATATGTAAGGTAATAACATATATAAATAAGAGTTTGAATGAAACCGAGTGTCAATACATGTGTGCATAAATCAGAATAGAAGACCACCTTTGTTAATTCTTGCGGGATCATGTATGTTACATTCTTGTCTTTACCTTTCTATCTGTTATGATCTTTATAAGGTATGTGAGATGAATGACCAGCTGATTAGTGGTAGAAGAGGATGACCCATGCTAGGCATTTTAACCCCTGGGATGTTGTCCTCATAATTACACAAATTGCGATTGGCCCATGCTAGACTTTCGCCCCTGAGCTGCCACCCTTCTATACCAATTGGGATCGACCCATGCTAGGCATTTTCTCCTGGGATGCCACCCATAATTATACAGACTGCTTCACTTAGATTCTTTAATCTTTGAGATTGTTGTTTTGATGGTCATAATCATTTTTTATATTTGGAACTATGGACCAGTAGTAGAAGACATGAAAATAATACATCAAGGCAGTAACAATGACATAAGTAGTTATGTAACATCAATGCATTACTTGTGAGCTTAAATGACACAATTGACTTCAACTGACTAAGATGAGGATTCACCAAACTTGCTTTTGCAAATACCATTTCTATACCAGCACATAGGAGGATAATTACACAAGTATAGAGTAGTGAACATATAATGAAGTAATTCTACATACTAAGGAAAGGGGGAAATATTGTTAGCTATTTGGAGATCGTACGCTTCCACTATGTTTCCTTTACTAGGAATAGAACTTAGGAAATTCACTTACTGATATTACTTGCAAGTATTAGATTTCATGCCGAAGAATATTGAATCAAATAGTCTTACATACCTTATCCTCTGACCAATACAACAATCACGATTCAATATCCCCTTTTAGGTGTTAATCTACAATATAAGTCATGGTAAATTAAAATTAGCAACTATCACACCATGAGCCTCGTAAAACAGTAGCTAGCTTTGACGGATAATGAGCCCATACAGCCCTTAAAATAATGTGTATCACTACACCCTCCTTCTCTCTCCAATACATACATTATATATCCTTTCCCAAGATTACCTTAGTTGCACCAACAACAATACACATAAAACATCCTCAAATATTCTTTATCATACAACCAATTATTGAACTCACTATCCCCTTGAGTTCTTCATGACAGCACACCCATAATTTCTCACTCAAACTCATACATAAGGAGTACAAGAATGGAGCAGTCACCTTACCTCAATTTCAGCAATTTCTTCTTATAACTTGAACTCTTCTAGAACTTCAACTTCCCTTCACTTAAACCAAAGAAGAAGAGAAAAGTTTCTTAATATCCAAGAAGAAAATGAGCAGTAGCTTGTGGTAACTTCTACCTTGTAATTATAATTAAGCATGAATAACATGTTTTCCTAGTCTTCCATAGGAGAATCAAGCTAAATCCATAAGTGTCTCTCTTACCTTGGTTTGCAGATATAAGGGTTTCTTCAAGAACCCTAGATGGAATTTTAAGGCTGCTGCTTTAAGCCTTGAGAGAAAAGAGAGAAAGAGTTGAAGTAAATTGTGAATTTTGTGTGTTAAAAATGAGTGAAAAGATCAGCTCATATTGGATTTATATGGAGCCTTCTTGACCATAAAAAAATAATCCTCTAGAATCTCCCTTTTTTTGGTCCATTTTCAGCCAATAATTGGTCAAGTAGGTGATGCACGTGCTTATGTACATCAAGCAACTCAAAAGGTCAAACTAGGTGATGCACCTACTTGCTTTCACTTGGGCTTAAATATATTGGGCCTTGGCAGATTTGGTTGCTGGACTTTAATGTCACGACTTGAGTCTGTACCCTGGACGTGGCCGACACTCGAAGACCATTGCTGGTCCCCAAGCGAACCCTCACCCTGGCTGACTACAAGCAGAAGACTAACTTAAGTATGCAAAAGCTTAAAACTGAATAAAATTCAATAAACTCAACTTTTCGAAACTTTAACTCAAATTAACAACATAGAATAAAAATAATATATTCAACTCGCCATAAAATAGGCAACTTAAGTCTTTAAAACATTTAATAAAATAAATGAATAATACAGACTTCTCAACTATACTGACTATCTATGAAGCCTCTAACTGATAAAGATGGAAGTCGGGACAAGACCTACAACATCCTGACTAAACTGAAAAGTAAATGAAATCCTCCGAAAAATAAGGAGGCTCACCATTGCTAACTCGAACTCTCGGATGTATCAACGAATCTCCTGTTGATGATCCTGAATACCTGTGTTTGAATCATGAAATGATGTAGGCCAAATGGCTCAGTACGTGGAATGTACGAGCATATAAGAGGAATTCTTAAACTAAACATAAGCTTGAAATTTGGTAAAAAGGAAACATACTAACCTCTTATCAAACTTACTCAACTCAACGA
Organism: Solanum bukasovii; assembly: GCA_029582585.1. NCBI lineage: Eukaryota > Viridiplantae > Streptophyta > Magnoliopsida > Solanales > Solanaceae > Solanum > Solanum bukasovii. Next base: position 6,819 of record JAJOOI010071333.1, on the reverse strand, counting down.
ATACTCAAGGATATTCAAAACTACTCAAACTTACCCTACTCAGAAGTACTCAAGGATAACATACTCAACCCAGATATTAGATACTTAACTCAAAGATATGGTATTCGACTCTGGGTACTCAACTCAATATAAAGCAACAATACACGTGCAATATATGGAAAACTTTATAAAACAGTAAAAACAACCTAGTTCGTTAAAGAAAATGCAATAAAAAACTCAAATTTACTTATATAATAAATTAATATAGTTTCTGTGGGAGTTTCTCTAACCGACAACCACCTCTATGAGCCTAAGTGGTGATACAACGTCTTGCCCATGCTGCCAGAACTGTCCTATACTTTGCCATCATATAGAACGCTTGACTTACTGGATCCTCTAGCTTAACTTATGTGATCATCTAAAAAGTATGACCCATTAATACCCATGATGGCTACATGGTTTATGGAGACTTGAGTTAATATGAACTCACATCCCCATATCGGTGTTCAATACTACTCCCCAAATATATACTTAGCTCATATGTTTTTAAAACAACTTCTTTCTTTGGTTTGAGATAATTACTCAAAACTTAGCTTAAAAACTCTCCTGGAATCGATGTTCCCTTTCTTTCTCAAAACTCTTTTGGAAATCTCAGTTTCCTCTCATTTTAAATGTGAAAACATTTACTCTTGGGAATACTTAGTTCCCATATATCATTTTAAAGAAAATGAACTTTACTCTTACTCTTTACTCAACTTCAAAGATTAAGTCTTAAAACAAAGTTTAAACATTTGTAAAAGACATCTTAAAATATGGTTCATGCCGAATTATGGACATGAACGACTCAATGCAAGGTTTTCAATAACCATAGATCGAACTCAATACTTGGAACTCAAGAACTTCAATGATACTACTAATTTCAAGAATGCTCAACTCAGAGTTTATGCGGATTTATAAGCATGAACTACTCAACTCAATGACTCAAAGATACTTCTCATCTCAAGACTGTTCGACTTATAATGTTCATGCAGAATTATGGGCATGAACAACTCAACTCATGTACTGCATGGGTAACAAGAAATAGTCCCATGATTAGGATTATAATCTCGGAAGGGTTAGGAACTCGATACTCAAGACTTATAACTTGAAGATACTACTCCTTTCAAAGATACTAAACTGATGGAGTTCATGAAGAAGTTATGGGCATGACCGACTTGATTCAAGGGTCAAAATATCAATAAGGAACTCAGGTATACGACTCTTCTTATTCTCCTACTTACTTCTCAAAACTTCACTCAAATCGATGGTGGATCTCAAAGGATTCACAATTGAACTCAAAAACTTTCTTGAACTCTACTCTTAACTCTCTCTTGAATGTGAATTATGAATTCAAGAGTTATGGTTCATGATATGAAAGATCTCATGATGACAACGTAGACTCATGAATACATTTTCCTCACTCTCATACTCACTTGCTCGAGTCTTGAAACAAGTTATTAGAAATTGTAGACGCCTCCCCAAAAGGGCTTGGAAGTACTTTCTTAGAATATTCGAAAGAATTCTCAAAACTTAACTCTTAACTCTACCTTGAATTTGAATTATGGATTCAAAGTTGTGATTTGTGATAAAAAAGATCGCATGATGTTTAGGATTGATTTTATATAGTTAAACATGAGAAACAGTTGAAAAACACTGTCTTGGGAGCAAATCCACGACACGGAGTTGCATTGAAATCTTTGGTCGCGAAATAAAATTTTGAGACAGAGGAGTCCATATCCTAACCGCGACGCGGAGCAAAGTTTTGGTCACTGGGGGAGCAAGTCTGCGATGCGGACTTGCGTGCCAAAATCTGCTGGACTTTTCCTTCTTCGTTTTCTAACCCCAATTCGCCTAAATTCAATTCTCTTTCTCAATCCCTCATTAGCTTTAGATACCTAGCAGATGAACACAAAAACCTACTCATAAACAACTCTAAAATCGACATGATTTCATCAAGAACTCAATAATCTCATCAAAACTCAAGAACTAAAGCCAATTTCAAGAACATAATTCAAGAACATCATACTTTCGACTTTCTAGAACGAACTTAACGCTGAAATTAGCATGATTGGCATGTGGGTGAACAAACCCAACAATATGGAAACTTACATATCTGAAAGAACATCTTCTTGAAGAACTTCAAGGGAAAATCTGGAAAGAAGAACCCTAGCCTTAGCTTTTCTTGATTTTCTTGAGCGTAGAATCTTTGGAGTGAATGAGAGGGTTTGATTTGAAACTTGATTTTCTACTCGTTTAGGGAAATTTAGATGACCTTCTAAGGGGTTTTAGGACTAAAATACCCTTAAAGAAATAAATAAAATGAGTTGGGAGTCGAAATTATTTTTCACTAGGCAGTGAGGTCCGTATTGGCTCCGCGTCGCGGAGCTATCATGGAGCAGCTGCCAGGTTTGCACGACGTTAGTAAATCAGTCATAACTTCTTACTTACAACTCGGAATTGAGAAAATCAGTGGTGTTGGAAAGAGGACTCAAAGGGCTTTAGTTTTCTATCTTGTAGATCACCTAACTCATCTTGTATTAGGAGTTATGGTCATTTGAAGTTGACCCAAAACAAAAGAAAAACTAGGAATGACTTGAATGCTTTTCTCTTAGGTTCTTTTTGGAACTCAAGGTGCAACATTTAGTGACCTTAATACTCAAGAAATTTTAAATTCTTGCAAAAATCTCACTCACTATGAGGAACAGTTTGAGTCTTAGCTCAAAACTTTTCTAGGTTTTTACATTTAGTTTCATTTTCCTTTTATTTAACTTAGTTTGGTCCTCAGGTGAGTCCATTAGCATAGGCCCAAATCTGATCCATAAACCTTGGCCTTTTTAACTAGAGCCATATAGCTCAAGTAGGTGATGCCCCTACTTGGTCCTTTGGACTGGTCAATAAGTCAAAGTAGGTGAGGCACCTACTTGTCACCTACTAGCTTAGTTAAGTCAAGCGAACAACTCACTTTATTTTATTCCATTTTCTAAATATTAATCCCTTTTTCTATAACTTAGCACTTAACTTTCAAATTTAGGCCCAATTACCACCTTACTGTCTCTTTAAATACTCCCGTTGGAGTTAACTTGCAGTACATATGCTGAAACGTGCAAGGCATCACATCAGCTTCTGAGCTAGTTTAAACCAACACTAATCATATAAGAAACATGGTCCCACACCTATACTATAAGGCTACGTCAAGTATCACAATAATAGAACAAGCATATGCATAATATGGGATGTTACAGACAGGGTCAAAATCAACATGGTGGTCATCAGGGTATTCCGAGTGTTCCCTAGGGAGGCAGGTCAGGTGGTAAGTCAGATGGACAAGGCAGAGGCGGATAGGGCCACTTCTATATAGTATTAGCAAGTGCGAAGGTTGAGGCATTGGATAATGTGATCATAGGTATAATTCTCTTATGCCAGCAGCCCACCTCGACTTCATTTTATCCGAGATCTATCTTTTTGTCTGTATTTATTTATTATGCTTCTCGTATGGGTTTGAGCTCTGAGCCTTCAGTAGCATTGTTGCGTGTGTCGACCCCCGTAGGTGAGTCATTAATAGTGAATCAAGTGTTTCAATCTTTCTTGGTGACTATCCAGGGGCATGACACCTGGGCTGACCTTATATTACTTGATATGCTTGACATTGATGTGATTCTGGGCATGGACTTGTTAACCCCCTATCGCTTGATCTTAGATTGCTTTTCTAAGATCGTTACCTTATCCATGCCTGGTATTTCCCCGATTGTGTGGCAGGCTCCCGTAGTAGCACATCAGTTGGAGTTATCTCTTTTGTTTAGGCTACTGGCTAGTGGGTGTTTAACTTATTTAGCCTATGTGCGTGATATGAGTAGGGAGGTCCCTTCAATTGAGTAAAAAAAAGTATATATATTTGAGATACTCAGAGAGATTATTATGGCTGATTCATTAAACAATATTAATATGAAAGAAAAATATTTAAAATTCAGTTTGCATTAAATTGACTTTGCTATCTAATTTATTAATTATGTACTAATTAAATAAATAACTTATAAATGTAGTACTTCCTGAATCAATGTATAATTTCTTTAAGAATAATCTTTAGCTTGCAATAAATCTAGGAGGTGAAAAGACTTTAAAACATTTTGATTAATAGATATTTAATTTATTAAGTAATGTAAACATTTAAATTTATCATAGGGATAAAACCGTAATCTACCTTTTACCTAAAATTCTTCCCACTTTTGATATAACTAGTTTCGGGAATGTGCGTTGCATGTTTGTTCCCTAATTGACGTTAGAAAAGTTAATTTATATAATCATAGTGTAGTGTACATAAATTCATCGCTAAGTTCAAAACTAATTCCTTTTGTATTGTAAGTTTTACATAAAAATATAACTCTTCACAATATATAGCATGAAAATCTTGTGTCAGATGTTGGAGGCTTGATATTTTCAATGCTTCATGAGAAATAAACCTTTTATGATATCAAAGGAATTAATGTATTTTAATTACTAAACAAAAGTTTTGATAATCAAAAATGAAATTGGCTTAAAAAAGGTACGTATAAAGAAAAATATTACAAAATATCTAGGTGGTCTAACATCAAATTTATAGAAAAAAATTACAAGTTTAAACGGAAAAGAAAGAGAAGTAAATAAAGACGTGACATCCATAATAAAAGATATCACATTAAAATATATAGAGAAAAATATTGTCATATTGACTGAATTACATTTTTTTAGAAGTCGATATTGATTGAATTACATTTTGTTAGAAGTCGACTTGCTATAGATAAGATGTTTCATGTGTATAAAAAATTAAAATCATAAAAAAAAAACAGAAAAGAAAGCATGAATATGTTGAAAATACAGAAACACTATATTTCTTGAACTATATATTAAAGGATCTATATATAAAAAAATAAATATGAATTCTAATACAATAAAATTTAATGTAACATCTAGTCATCATTTTACTTTACATTAATTTTTATTTTATTTTTACTTTTGTACTAATTATTGTACCTCACTATAATAGTTAAGTGCATGAATTTTCTAAACATTTGAGATTACATTTAAAAGGGAAAAAGTACAAATATGTTGTTTTAAAAAGATAAATGATTATCAAACAACGAAGACGACATAACTATTAATATTTATCAAAGACTTACTGTAATCATTTAAAATTTATTAAATATAAATTTATAAAATGATTCGAATTATATTAAATTCATGAATATATTAGTCCAAATAAATATTATGGATTAATATAATTTGGCTAATTATTCAAGTCCAATAAATATGAATTTAATTAAAGTCAAAATTAATTGATTTGGGCTATAGATGAGCCCAATTTACTAAGTCCAATGTCATCTTATCCTAGAGGCCCATTCTTTTGGTGCCACGTGGCAAATGACATGGCATGCCAAGTCAAACAGGAAGCGAATAGGATCATGACATGTGTCAAAGATGACAAGCCCGCTCCATAAAGCCCATATGCCATGTCACTTAAATCTGATTGGCCGAAGGGAATCCTATTCCAATCGCAACTCCTCTATTCTGAAACTATAAATAGGGGTCTTCATAATTCAGAAAGGGGACAGAAAATTCTAAACAAGAAGCTAGAGAAAATCTGTGGTACAAACGCCATAAAATTCTCTATAAAGCTACAAGTTTAAGAATTCAAGCATTTAAGTTCAAGAACGATCAAGATCAAGACTATCAGGTTCAAGAACAAGCTCGAAGCCCTTGAATTCAAGCAAAAGTCAAGATCAAGAGAAGGTTCAAAGTTCAAATTCATCAAAGATTCAAGATCAAGCTTTAAAGCCCTTGAATCATATTTGAAAAGGCGAATTCAGAGGAATCATAGAGATTGTAACACTCGCACTTGAAATAATAAATACGATTGTTGCTATAATTTTTCGTTCTTGATTATTATTTTTCTAGAATCGAATTTTATTGTCTACAAATTCTAGCACGCCCAGTGGGACAATCTCTACCTCTCATCTCAACTTTTCAAGCATCAAACAGCATCGAGATGACTTCCATGAAGAACAACTCTCGATCAACTGCCTCTAAGGCCACTAGCTCCAAGTTCTCTACTGAAGTTGAAGGCATTCTTGATGTTACCTTTGGAAGTTTTGGAGTTGTTACGAGAAACAAAGCTGCTACGCTAGGTCAACAAACACTGCAAGTGTCGTCCACATCAGCTCCTGTTTTTGGGTCTTCAACTCCAAAAAGAGCAAGTTCCTCCACAAATGCTTTGGAAGAAGGAAACAGTATTGCTGAAAAGATCAAGGAGACATTGGCTCTACTTGAGCAATCTAGTTCCAAGAATTCTACCACAAGGGAGAACTATGATTCAACTCACGAATCACCTCCACGTGCATCGCGTAATGTGAGTCCGCTGAAGATCAACTTACGCGACAATCCATGCTACTCTCCTACATCTCCAATGATCATGCAAACAATGGTGGCTGTTGCTTCTTCCTCTGAAGAACAACTCGCAAATCTGACGAAGTTGGTTGAAGGATTGACAAAGCATGTACAACACCAAGAGTCTAGAATCGATAAGTTGATGGATCGAATGGAAGGACTTTTAGATGGAGAAGCAAGTCATGCACCCGGAAAATGTGTTGAAGTTCAAGAGATTGGAGATCCTGCAAAGAAAGCACCGATTGTTAATGAGATGCCAGTTTCTTCTGAAGGGATGATCCCACTCGATCGTTTGAAGGAGTTCATTGAAGGCACTATCAAAGATAAGTATGAAGTCTCCACCAAGTCTTCTCATATGTATGCCAAGCCATACACTGCAAGAAT